>BPLQ01008282.1:432500-573832 GCA_021605075.1 Caerostris darwini
TATATATATATATATATATATATATACATACTTAGCAGAACCTGGCATACGTTGTCCTGCCGAAAAAAATGCATTGTAGAAGATTACATATCACGAATATATTGTCCCTATGTTCTAATATATGAGCACACTAATTTTGATGGATATCGTTTGTTGATGATTGGCTGGATATCGGAGTAAGATGAAAGGCTGCAACACTAAATGGTGGCAAATAATTAGCAACAAAGGGTTACAACAGATTACAACAAAGGGGATGGCATAAAAACATTCTCCATGTTTTGTCAAACACACGCAAAAAATTTCATCAAAATCGGTCAAGCCGTTTATTAGGAGTTCAGTGACAAGTACATGTACAGAAGAATTCTTATATATATATTATAATTTTATATATTATTAAATTGATACATATATTATATTATGTATGTATATCATACAGGAAGTGTGAAATACATATATGCTTCCTAATAAAACAAGATAAATTCCTGATAGTAAATTCCTGATAGTTAAAAAAACCCACATAGATCTGTCATATATTTTAAAGCTAGAATTCAGGAAATAACAAGACACTGGAATAAATTTTGTCAAATTGCATATATTGTTCTGTATGCTGCTAACAGAAAAAAAAAATATTTTAAACTAAAGTATGCCCTTCATAACATTGCAAAACTAAACAATATTATAATTCAATTGTTTGTCGGAAAGTGAAACTTAGAAATACTATAAAATATGGTTTTCACTAAAAGTCCGAATGAGATATTGCTATTCATATTTTATCATATTTATATCTAAAATTCAGTCAAAATAAAGATACTTTTGAAAGAGGTAGCCGTTACATTGTTCTTCAATATAAAATAATAATAAAAAAAAAAAAAAAAATTATATTACAAGTAACAAAATAAAATATATTTAATTAAAACTAGTTTTATAAAAATTATAAAAACAATTAAATTAAAATCAATTTTTTCTAATTATATTTCAAAAACTGTATTTTAGTATTTCATCTATTAACCAGGATGTAAAATCCATATACTTCAAAATACGTAATTTATTATGCCTACAATGTTTATTTCTAAAATACGTTTCATTTTAAAAAATTTTATAAAAAGTTTAGCTACTATTATTGCTAAAAATTGCAAGCTTGTTAATATTAACACATACTAGCACACATATTACTACTAGCTGTTAATACAAACACATATCTGGACACAGACATTTTTAGTTTCAATATAATAAAATCAGACAAATAAAAAGCATTTGACTAATCCCTTTTGACATTCATCATCATCAGCGTCATTGGCGCAACAGCCCCATGGCTGCCCCATTCACCGCACGCAACAGTCCCATATAGCCTACTGGTAGTAGACAAATTTCGAGACATGAGATATTTTCTTTTTTACCTATTGGTATTGTTAGCCCTACGCCTAACGCTATTATACAGATAGATAGAAGAGTCGATTAGACAGGGACCTAAGGATTAAAGTGGAATCCGAACTATTACAAACACCCTTGGCATCGCCGGGTCTCAAACAAGAAATCTGTGTCACCGAGCGCTAGTCATTTGGCCATCAGGCCTCAATTTTAGTATACACGTAGTATAAATAAATAAAAAATGATATACATTAATTTAAATAGGAATGATAAATGATATCATCCTAAAAATTGGAATAGGAAGAAATTAGTAAAAATTAATTATAAAAGTTCACTTTCTATTGACAATATATCATTAGCTGAGGAGATTATATTTTCCGTTGATTGTATAAAATGTTGTTGATATTGTATAAAACCACTAGTCATATTGATATAAAAATGTTTCCCCTAATCTTTATCAAAATGAAAAACCATATATTAAAAATTGCAATGAAAACTATTGCGAATAGTTAGGAAGAATAATTAGCTACAAATAGTTTTACACATTAAGTATATCTGAAAATATCCAAGTATCCAGTTTTCTAACTATTACAAAAAATGACAATTTTCGAGATGGAAGTTTTTTCTGCGTGGACTCGATATTTGACTTCAAGATTAATTACTCTCAGTCGAGATATGTACTCCGCGGAGAGTTGAAGTCTTTCAGCAATTTTTCACAATTCTCTGATCCTTCCAATAGTGAAGGAGGCTTATCCTTCAGCATTGAATAATTATCTCCATTAATGGAACTCTTTTCCTCCGAGAATTGGGCGGATTGTAATTGTCTCAAGATACACCAATTAGCTCCAGGGAAGATGATTCCGGATTCCTGTAATAACTTGCGAGTTAGAACAGTGGTTTGTCTGGTCACTGACTAATTATAGCACCAGGATCATTAAGTTGAGTTTACGCCTCCAAATAAGAAAAAATTACAGTAGTGTAAAACAATCCAATTTAATAGTGATACTAAAAAAATAAAACACAAATCTTTTGTTTCGTTTATTGTTTCTGTAATGTAAATTTCATTTGATATATTAATTTACAATAGAACAAGCATATTTATAACAAGCAGTAGTATACTTCTGTTCCGTATCGCTGAGCACGTAGTATAATAACATCTATTTACGACAAGCGTACAACAAAGTGTATTTATTTGCAACATCTTTTAATTTACAAAGATAATGACATATGGTGCCTGACTCGGGGCTCCATGGCAGTGTGCGCCGCTGGCGAGCATTAGACCGGAGATTCAATTTACTGGCGACTTTGTTGTAGGCACTGTTTCAGAAAATCAAGGAAACTCGATAGCATTTGTGATGTTCAGCATCTTACCTAATTAGTCGGACTACCTAGTGGGAGTTTTCCAGATTTTCTCCCATATGATACACAAATGCGGGGTAGTTCCCCTTAAAAGTCCTCCTGGAAAACATTTCCCTCCTTCTTCAACGACACCAGCCAAATCAGACTTCTACCTACGGATGCTTCATTACAGAAGCTGCCCCTTTACCTCCATCCATGAGTAGATTACTCATGAGATGTCCTTCCCGCACTGCAGGACACTCAGGATTAGATACAACAATAACATCTTAAATCTTTATAATGGAGAGCATTATTTAGGTTTTCAAAATTGCCTCTTAGAATAATATGATGAAGGAATGTTTCTAGGGAGGTTTTTAGTGTAATTGCCCTTAGTTTTTATATTTTAGAAACATTAAAAATTCCAGATGTATAGTATCAATGCGATGAGACACACTATCTAATCTCTACCAATCCCACTTTGTTTATTATTATTAAGTATAGCATATACCCCTTAACACATACAGAGAATCGAATTTGAACTCCAAAAAACAAACTGGCGCATAAAAACATACTAAAACTGCGTTTTCTATTTAAACTGTTTACAATTTGTTTTAATGCATAGATTGTATTTGGTACTCCGAAAAATAAAGAAGATGCTTTTAAAATGCTTTTGCATAATTTATGTTTCTAAACTAACATCGTTGATAAAATAACCTTTAAAATGTATTCAATGCAGTTTTTGTTATCGTTTTTTGATGCATTAACGAATTCAGAGCTTGAGGCTTAAATAGTTTCTTTTTAGATATACATCGAGTGAATAGCTTTTTTAAAAGGGTTTTTAATGTATCTTATTTTATTTTGTAACGCGCTTTTATATTGCTTTATTCTAAACACTTAAGATAGAATATTATCTATATTCATCTCATAGTTTATTTTTTCTAAAGTTTGAATGGGAATTTAATATAATGTAAACTTTAATTTGCAACTTATATTTACAATACATATTTTTTATTTAAACTACTAGTTTTTTCATCTCTGTCCATCGTATTTATCAATTGTTTAATAATGGCATTCAAATTATTCTTTATTTATCATTTATACAGAAATGTATACTTGTTCTTTTTTACATCTTTTACACAAATACCGGAATTTAATTGCCAAGGCATTGTTATTTATAAGGTAGACTTTTGTTGAAGATTCAGTTTTTTTTAAAGTGTAGAACTTTATCAAGAAGACCGCTACGTGTTGTTTCTTATCCCACTTGGTCTACAGCAACATTTAGACAAAGTCCATGAACCTTCGCATCGAAGGAGGGAAGGGAGAACTAGCTTTTGTTGTGATGGAGCACCCGTAGGTAATGTCTGATTTTGCTCCGTGACGCTGAAGAAGGAAGGAAGTGCCTTCCGGGAGAACTTTTAAGAGGAACAGCCAGCATTTGCGTATCGCATGGGAGAAAACCCGAGAACTCCCACCAGGTAGTCCGAATAACGAGGCAATATATCGCAAACGCCATCGTCCTCCTCGTTTTTACTTTGGAATTACTTGTTGTATGTTAGAAAATCTAGAAACCTCACTTAAGGCAGTCGAATATCAATGCAAGACTTATCTATACAATGTCATAATATCTACCGAATCTCCTTATTTTTTAAAGTAATGACTCCAATGCACGTTATTAAGTTCCATTTTTTACCCTCGGTTTTACTCGTGCAATGTTAATGATTTTTAAAAAAATTGTTATAAAAAAGGAATTTTTTTCCTTATCAAGTTTGATAGACATCAATATCAAGACCAAGTCCAAGAACCCGTGTGATCTTATGGAAGGAGGGGGCATCTTCGGTTTTGATGGAGGCCCCGCATCCATCTGATTTGACTCTCCGGGAGGAATTTATCACACATTCGCGTATACATATGGGAGAAAACCCGGTAAACTACAACCAAGTAGCCCGACTAACAAGGCAAGATGCTGAACATCCCAATTGCCGTCCAGTCACCTCGCTACGAGATTGAACCTCAGCCCTAATGCTCATCAGCAGCTCACGCTGCCAGTAAGTCCCTAGTCGGGCAAATCACTACGTTACCCCCATTTGCAAAGAAGGACTTTCAAGAATAACATTTGAGTATCGATTGAAGACATACAGAAAAACCATTTAAACAAGACTTTGACCAAATTTCTGTATGAATGTCATTTTTAAAGTATGACTGTGAACACACCACCAGCGGAATTCAACCTTATTCTGCTACATTATTTTTATAATACACTACAAATGAGTTACTCCTTTAACAAAATTAGTTACATTACTTCGTTTAATAATTGTTATGCAAAAACAATTTATATTTGTTATTATACCTTAATTTATTAATGAAATTATTTTTAAAAACATATCGAGTATCAACAGCTGACAATTAAATTAAATACGAAAATATCGTACGCAAATATTTCAAACGCATATAATGTTTTCCTTCTAAGTATAAATTTATGGAAGAATCCTCATAATTAAATTGTTCTTTACCTAATGCAATATATTTAATAATTTATTTATCTTATGGAAGAAAAAAATATATATTGGGTTTTTTCAGTACCATATTAGCTTGACTTTCTGAAGTCATTTTCTCTTTTAATATACCATCGTTAGACACAAATTAGGAGCATAATTCATGTATCGGAGACACTATTTCTTCCTTATAACTAACAGGCCTACCAATAATCTGTGTTAAACCTTATCCCTAAAAATAGAAACAAATTATATATGGCTCATAATATGATGCTACAGATTATTATAAGTAACTTATTTCTTGCAATATATCTTCACAAACAAAAAGAGAATTTCGGAACGAAATTATCTACGATTCATGGACCCATCTAAATTTTTTCTAGATATAGGAATTCATAACAAAGTGCATGTTAAACGAGGTTGTATTAAGCAAGCAATATAGGTGGCATTTTTGTATTAATTTTTGGTGCTACAGTTGCTTTCTGAGTATGCAATGTACTGTAGCTTCCAAAATCATTATTGCCTCTCAGAATTTATTACCAGTTGACAGTGAAACCCAATAGCAATTCCTGTAATGATCCTTTCAAGTTAAGGTCGGATAATTATTAACGTAACATCTTTGACATCCGTGTAACAGGATCTTCAAAACATTAGCGTGAGAAGGCCGTTATTAATGTTATAAGCCAGATTTTCTTTTTCGCGTGTACCCCTCCATAAATATTGAGACTAATTACATCGTCTCTATAAACTTGCATCATATTCGTAATTAAAATTTTAAATAGAAGCCCCTTCTTAAATAAATGGTGTTTGGTCTTTGCTAATAATATATAACAATTTAATAGGTATATAAGTTCAATTTGTTGAAAGTGTAAGTTCCAAAAAAGAGATATAGAGTTTAATTACTGGACGTCTTTTCCTCGTCCAGATATTCGAAAAATGGTTTGAAAATATTTGTCATCAGTGATGTTTATAATCTTTCTAACCTAAAATAACTTTAAAAAAAACAAAAGCTGATTTAAACTTGGAAAAAAATATATTTTCAATTTATTTTCATATATATTTATATTTTGTGATTTTATTTAGATTAGCAGCTTGTTGACTTTGATGTAATTTTACCAAAATAAAGAGTAAATTCATTGAAATTATGAATAGTAGTGTTTATGAATTACAACTTGATATCAACAGTGTAACGTCTTCAAGAAGAGGGCTACACTCAGGATCATGGGAACATTTTAAGTTTTATTTACAAGTACTATATATATATATACAAATAGAGAACTCTGGGTTATTACAAAAAGAATTGAAAATTAAAAATATAAATTTCATCATAAATATAGTTCACTTTAAGGTCGGAGTTCCGAGTTCTCGTGTCTACGTCAAATCAAATTCCCGGTTCTGCGGTAGACCTTAATTATCGCATGGCATGATTCACGAAACCGCAAGAGGCTCACTTTGAAAACAGGTGGAAAACTCCGATCTTCTCAGTCACTTCAGAGAAAAAAAGAAAAACGACACCTCTGGTCTACTCGTCGCAGAACTCTCTCTTTTCTTCTCCAAAAACCTCCTTTTGAAAAAAATCGTCAAGAGGGTGGGGGTCAGTTTCCTTCACTTCTCGTTAGAGTGGACACTTTCTCAGCTCATGATCGCATCACGATGGAACAACAATGCTGTATCACAACAGATGACGTAGTCCATATTCCATTTGTAATTATTTCGACTTGTAAAGATCGAACAGACAATCGCTAATTTTATGAGTCTCATTATACATAATACCTGAATATTTTCTATCAGATTTAAGTGACAGATTGTACTCATTAGCACAAAACACTAATCGCATGTAATAACACAATACTGTTTGTGTTCTGTCAAATTTGTGTAATCGGTTGTTATTATGTACTTGTCACAAAATATGCATTGATCTCCCTTGAGAATGAAATGCTACAACTCTTTCCGTGGAAAGATGCTACAATAATCTTTCATTTTCAGTTAAAAAATCGTTATTAAAAATGTGAAACATATTTTAAACTTTCCTTTCTTTTGCAACAAATACATATCATGATTTGCTTTTAAAAGATACCTTCGAAAGAAATACCATATTGGAATATTTCTGTTTTCAAAACCTTTCAGACAGTAAAATTGGACAATACTAAAAATCTGAAATTTGTAATTATTTTTGTTTTATTTTATTATTTTTTATTTTTTCAAAAATGTTTTAAAAGACAAACCTAAATACCACTGCATTTAAAGAAGATAAATATTTTTGTAGAAGGGTTGATATTTCTAATTAAGATCGTTAGGGAGATATTATAGACCATAATCTTATTTTCTCAGTCTTATAATTAGATGTAGTTATGCCCACCTTTCGCAGACTTTTACATAAGTAATTTTCTTTCTAAATTAATTCAGAGTTAAGATTTCAATCTTTCTGAATTAATTTCATTGTTATTCTTATCCATTATTATAAAATGTTATTTTTTTCTTTCGATAAAATTTTCTTCGTTCAGCCGTTAAAACTAATTCAAAATGAAATAACAATGTCTGAAATGTGGTGAAACTTGAAACGGGGTTTTATTATTTTTAGACTTCTATTGTTACAAAGTAAATACATTTTATCCATTTGTTACTGGATATTTCATGAATTACGATACTAGTTTCTTGACTTTATGTCATTAATCATAGAAGTCCTAGAAAATGGCAGGTTATAGTTCATATAAATAGGGTGATAATAGATTAAGTCTGAAGTTATATATTAAGTCTGAAGTTTTCCACGATCTTAATATCAAGTAATGCAAAATTAGCTTTATTTTTTATATGAATTAAAATAACTCATACTAATATTTATTCCCTCTAGATAGGAGAAATAATTTCTTTTACTAATGAAGTTCTTTCGGGAAATTAATAGAGAAAAAGGAATTTTGTTCCAATAATTTAGAAGTTAAAACAACAATTTTCATATTGCAAATTCCGAATATAGTAATTTGATTTCGAGCGTATTGTAGCATTTTTCACGCAAGAAGAGATATAGCATTTCTGTTCCCAGAGAAAAGGAATGTATATTCTTTAACGACTGCATAATAACAACCTAACTCTCAAATATAACCGCAGATAAGCAGTGTTGGGGATATTTATACTACATGTAATCAATGTCCTATTCTAATGAGAACAATCTGTCACTCAAATCTGACAGCAGATAATCAGCATCATGGATAATTATACATTATAAAATTAGCGATTATCTGTGCTACCTTCCCAGTCGATCCGACCTCGTCCGGTCGAAACAATTACTGATGGATATGGACTACGTCATGAGTTGCTGCATCATGGTTGGTAATAGACTAAGGGAGTGTCTACTCCAATGAAAAATGTGGGAAACTAACAACCTTCTTCCTGACGAATTTTCATAAAGGTTTGTATTTGGAGAAGGAGAGAGAAGAATGTTCTGCGACGAGTCGACAAGAAATGTGCTCTTCTTCTCTGAAGTGATTGAAAAAGATCGAAGATTTCACATGTTTGCAAAATGAGCCCTTTGTGGTTTCGTATATCACGCCATGTGATAATTAAGGTCTGCCACATACCGAGTGCAGTAGATTCATCGTAGACTTAATCTTAGACCTTGGATTGAACTGCACTTGTGAATCAAATTTACATCTTCAATTTTCATTTCTTTGTAAATAGAGTTCTGTATATATAATGCCTGTAAATAAAAATTAAAGAGTTCCATCGAAGTGGACCTCTTCTTGAAGCTGTTTAGGTGTGGTATAGGCCGAGACATTACAGTATTCTGCATTAATCTATCTTATATTTACCAACAGTATAATCTGTAATTTTATTGTTTTATATGTATAAAGTTGTCTGGAAAAAATATTTTGCATCACTTTTTAAGTTTTTTTTTTTTTTTTTTTTTTTAACTCTTCCATGAAATGTGTAAAAAAATTCCCTAAAATTAAAAAAAAAAAAAAAAAAATATTACATAAAATACTTAAATATCTTGGGCGCGGTCAGTACTTGGGTGGGTGACCAATGCCGTTAAAAGCGCTCTGGCGCTCGGTGCCACAGGTTTCGGGTTCGAATCCCGGCGGTGCCATGGATGTTTGTAGTGGTTCGGAATCCACTTTAAGCCGTAGGTCCCGGTCTCCTATGACTGTAAGAGCGTTACGGAGCAAAAGTCAGGCTTCTACCTACGGGGTGCTCCATCACAACAGAAGCTGCTTCCTTCCCCTTCAATCATGAGTACGTATGGGCTCGTGGGCTTGGCTAGCCAAGTGGGATAAGAAACAACAACAACATATCTTTTTTTTAAATTTGTTTATTAAAATTTAATTTTTTTTTTTTTTAAATATTTGAATTAAAATATTCTTGAAAACTTTGGTAAAGTTTGCAAATAGATTAAAAACTTTAAAAAATAAATTAATTGGATAGATCCTATATATATATAATTTCAATATTATATGTTTACATATTATTAAAAAAAAAGGTCTTTTCCATCAAGGAATAAAACCCCACATTCCCAGAGCCACAACCCTTAAAAAAATTCCAAAATAAAATTACCTAGCTATCGCAGTCCTTTGTCTGCCTCTATTCTCCAATAACAGCAAAGAACTATCTGAAGCCCTTCCACCACGCCTAATTTCACAACATGGTGACATCTCATGGCGAGGAAAGCATTAGCTATTCTACTTTCCTCAGGAAATGCTGAGCTATCGATTTGATGCCACAGCCATAAAGAAGGGTGATTAAGGATCGTAAAGCTGATGGTTGAAAAAGCATTTTTCGCCCGAAAAGCAGTTCGAGTACAGTTCGGGAAAATGATCTTTCGCCAAGCATTTCTTGGGTTCTTTGTCAGTGTCCTTTGTCATTATTCAGAAGGAATGGGGTTAAATAAATAATAATTCTCAGCACCGCTTCCCCTTCGTATTCCTAAAATGTCCCACTTGTGAGGTTCTGAGAATATTTTGCATTTTAAGATTGATATGCGATATTTATTATAGGGTGATAGGAAAATAAAAATTGAAATATAGCCAAGTCAGTGTTGATTACTTCCGATAACGATTTCAGTATGTTTTCAATATTAGGTTATTATTTATGCAAATATATTTAGGAAAAAAATGTCTTACAGTTGGTGTAATGTAGTAAATTTTTAATAAATGTATTAAAAATTAACTGAATATGCATCTCTCTGAGTTATACTTAATTTCGGTTGGTTTCTTGCATTAACGTTTAAATAAAGGATAACATTACTTGATTTGTGCTTAGATAGAAAACCTTTATTTTGTGTAAGTTTTATATTAAAAATATTTATTAATTCATTTTAGGATATATAACATTGATTTGTTTATTCTGTAAAGCATCAATCCTTCTAAACTTGAATTATTCTTATTTCAATAGAGATGAAAATATAAAAAATTTGATGAAAAAAATGTGTGTACTTATTAGTAAACTTTTTAATATTTATGTGTGTAATTAAAACATTCAATTTCTATTATAATACATAAAAGTACTCAACTTTTAATATTCCAAATATTATCAATGATTTTAAAAACTTTTTAAAAAAATATATTAAATAAAATGTTTTTGGCCAAATAAAAAAATAATTGTTTTTACATGGTTTATACTATGTTACAAATTGATTTACAAATATTTCCCACATTAAACGTAAGTCATTATACACATTTATACACAGATATAACACAAACAGAAAATATTTATGCACATCATAACTTACTTAATCGATCTTTCACTGTGAAATTATGTTCTAAATTATGTTTAGGAGCTTAAATATCATTTGCCTTTGCACAGATTTAATAAATATCATGTTGCTTATTTTGACAGGCGTGTATTTGATATCTTTATTTGTATATTATTACACATTGTTGGTAACTGACTTCTTTAAATAAAACAGCAAGCAAACAGAGTTAAATAAAACAAGATAATTTGTTATCTGTAAAATATGCCTTTTTTAATATATGTAAATTTACAATAACACTGAGACCAATAGTGGCTATATTCAGCTTTAGCGTAGCAAAGTACATAAAAAACAGTTACAGTTATCCATTTAACAAAATTACTGTCGACCCGTATCATTAGACTGCTTCGAAGTATTTGCAGCATCCAATTCAATGGGTTGAATTTAAATGCTATATGCAGCCCAATTAAGAGTACCAGCTTTCAAACACTTATTCACTTTGAAATATAAAACAGAAGCAACATTCAAAACACTAAAATAATATCTAAATTTTGTGTCCACATAAAAAAACGTATCCAAACCAATTAATTCACGTTACTCAATTGATATCTAATCGATAACGAATTCTGGTTGAACTAAAATGTTATCAAAATGATGTCCTGATTTTATTAGCATTTCAAATAAAGAGGCTGATGTCTGAAGTTCTGAGACGATATAAGATAATTTTAGTCGAATAAAATAAAGGAAAAATGAAAAATAAAAGGGAAGATGAAAAGAAACTAAAAATAAAGGGGATACATAAGTCATCATACAATATGATTAACATTGGGCAACCTAATGTAACCAATTATTATGAAGTTACTGCTTTTACGCCTATTACTTCCTATTTTTATTGTATTTTCCGCCATTATTAATATTATTATTTTCCCATATCTCTCATAGATATGCTTGTACCTCAATTTAGAAACTGTTATTCTTATGCAGTAAAATTAATATATATGAATTATTTAAGTTCGTGCTACATATTCTGTAAATCTTTATATTTTCAAAAAAAAAAAAAAAAAAATGGAATTTAAAATAAAAATCAATTAAACCGAAATATAAAAAAATTAAAAGTAAAATATAAATATTTAAAATACATTATAACCAATTAAAAATAAAATATGCCTGAAAAGTCTGCTTACAATTTAATCATACAGTTTTTTAAGCAAGTTGTTATTTATTTATTTATTATTATTTGCTTATTAATTTGATGTTAATTTTGATTATAAAATAAAGTTATGTTAATTCTAAAGGATAATAAGTAATTAAACATGCTTCTTTAAAGAAATAATGATTAAATTTTTGTTTCTGCCAAAAAATTAAATGACTAGTATTCTTGTTTATACTTTATAACACTATCCTTATTTTTCCATTTAATCTTAAAAATGCTTTTAAATGCCTTTTCAAGTAAAATTGGATTATTATGTATTTAGAATATTACATTTATTCTATTTTACAATGAATTTTGTTTGATAATAAAATATAAAACGATTTATTTTTAATCGTGTTCTTTTATGCCAATAATTGCAATATTCTTTATAGCAAACAAAATTAGAAACATTTTGCAAACTTAGCAACGACAAACAATTATTCACTTTTATATAAAAGAAAAAATAATTATTCGTTTAGATCAAATACATGAGATGTACTAATATTTGGAAATAACCATTATAAAACATTTCTTAATTTGATTAAATTCACATATAATTTTTTAACTCATGTTTGGGACTTCACCCCAAAATATAATTAAGAACACATCAGATGCCTTCGTAGATCTTTCCCCATAAAGATATTTATCTGCACGCAAAATACTTTGTTAAATGCCAAAAGAATTTATGCATCACAGCAAATCCAAAGCGAATAAATAGGAATGAAATATGTCCTAAGCCGCTAATCGCATCTCTTTCTCAAGCGACAGTCATTGTCAGTGGACTATTGTGCGATGAAAACTCGAAGATATTTTGGATATGGAAGATTTAATTAGTTCCTAATTAAAGCTTAGCCCATCACGCACTTCGATAGAGTTCGGCGGATTTTCGAAAGTTCTGTTGTGATGGAAATGTGCTAAATGAACTGTTCATCGCATTTCGGTGTTAAATTATGGCGAAAATAAATTAGAATTTTAATAATTTTTATTTTATTCATTTGGGATTATTTGAATTGAAAATATGGACTATTATCAGTTATTTTTTTATTGTATTCTATATTGTTAGCAAGTTTTGAATGGGAACATTGTTGTTTGTTTGGAAATCTTTTGCGGTGTTTAAATTTGACTATTGAAATATAAAATTGTTTTAATTATAAATTATTTCTTTCTTTTTTTTTTTTTTTTTTTTTTTTTGCTGTAATTTAGATTTAAAGTTACAGTATAGCAGTTGAAATTATTTAAAAACCTTAGGTTCTAACCAAATTTAGCCCTGATTGACGAGAGACTAGAGCTGCGGAGCTCCGTGTCACAGGTTTCGGGTTCGAGTCCTGGCGATACTGTTCAGGTATGTTACATACTAGAGCTTTATAGTTTTGAAAAATTTTAAAATTTCTGAATTTAATTCGCCATAGTTCTCAGCTTTTCTATTACCAAGAAATTTGGATGTTTGCAGTGGTTCGTAATCCACTTTAAGCCGTAGTTCCCAGGTATATATGACTGTAGAGCGGTGGGGGAAATGCCAACCTATGTTCCAAAAAAAGATTTCCGGTATAGACAAAGGAAGGAGGATATAAGGAAGCCTTTCGTTCGACGTTGCTTGTGGAATTTCGAACTTGGCTCTTCCAGTTCGAAGATCCAACATGTCATCCGAAAAGTTATTTAAACCCTCTTTTCCTTCTATTTTTATAAAGCATATATTTTTTAGGATTAAAAATAATATTTGTTCTTTGCCACATGTTTCGGGTTCGAGTCCCAGCGTGTCATGGATTTTATAGTGATTCGAATTTAACTTTAAACCATAGGTTCCGGTTTAATGTGATATTAGAGCGTTGGGCTGACAACATTACCCCGTAAAAAGAAAATATCTCCTGTCTCGAAATCTGCTAGTAGGCAGACGGCGTTGGTCCATCATAGGGCTGTTGCGCAAATAAGGATGATGAGGTACTAACTAAATAATGCATTTGTCAAAATACTATTGTGTATTAAACTATTTTAATGCAAGGAAATTTCATTTTATTAAAAGAAATCCTGTGTGCAATTTTCACATAAAGCTAAGACACGTAGATAGTTACATCCTACTGTGACCTTTCCTTTGATAAAAATAAAACAAAGGAAAATAAAATGTCATTTCGCTATAAAATATATAAATATCGTAACTAAATTTAATATGTCAAACATTAAAATGTCTACATATGCACACTATATTAAATAAATGGTAGGATATCATAATACATTCATTCTGAATATAGATCATAATAGCAGACTTAAGTATGTGTTATAAAGTTTAATAACTATTTTTTTCAAAAATTGAGCTTTTGTAGTAATATCAAATGTGTAACCAGTATTGCCTGTTCATTGCCAAGCAACCTCCGCATGTCAAAGCCACATTGGAGAGTTTGAGTGCTGCTGAAATGTTAATTGGGGAGATTGTTTCTGGCATACGTTTAATATTGGAAATGGTTGCACCGGCTGTATCCCTTACGTGGATTAATCCTGGCATTTCTGAGTTCCAGTGCCCTTCCATTTTGTGTATGTTATACCAACATAATAAACTATAGAAAAGGCTTTACTGATAAGGATTTGGAAGGATATCAATACATTTCATTTTCTTCCTTTACAAAATCTGGGAATTAAGCATTTTATATCAGAAAGTTTTAGGTTTGTAGTAATATTTTAAAGGA
Source organism: Caerostris darwini (assembly GCA_021605075.1). Classification (NCBI taxonomy): domain Eukaryota; kingdom Metazoa; phylum Arthropoda; class Arachnida; order Araneae; family Araneidae; genus Caerostris; species Caerostris darwini. The sequence goes on from BPLQ01008282.1 coordinate 447,252, forward strand.
AATATATATCATGATCTAATATAAATTTTAACGTTTATCTTATGGAAGTGACAGATATGTATTATTTTTAAAAACTGTAGCAATTTGAATGTTTTTCCTTTTTATTCATTTTTATCATGTACATAATAAGAAAATCAGGAAAGACTAGCTATTTTGGTTAAATGATAATTTTAATACTCATAAAAAACTAATGGTTCATAATAATAAAAGTGCTTTAAAGCAACGTGTTTATATTACAATATATATCAATGTTTTATGATGAGTTTTCATAACAATATATTACTTATAACAAGCGTTTTACAAAAGAGAAATATGATTTGGTTTGGTTTGGCGCTCTACTGGCATTTTTTTGCACATTTCACGCTAATTAGACCGGGACTTACATCTTAAAATGGATTCCGAACCACTAACAAACATACATACTATTCACCAGGATTCAAACCTGAAGCTTAGGGTTCCAAAGGCCAGAAGCGCTTTCTAATTGGCCATCAAGCCTCAAGAGAAATCTGAAGATTGACATAATCTGATAACATACAGATAACAGATTAGAAATATGAATATTGAAATAGCATGATAACTAGAATATTTTTTTTTTTTTTGAAGCTTTATTGCATCCCAACTTTTAATCTGTACTTCTACATTTTTTCACAACAAAACTGACTGAAGTAAAGGGCAACGGGCGTACCGATTATGGAGTTCCTATGTGGTTTTAAAACCACGAAAACCTCCACATCTTAATGATAGTTAAAAAATCTGCAAATTTGTTACAAAATAAAGTTTAAAATTGCGACATTGATCATCTTATCTCGTTGTTTACGGGAGTCTTCCGTTTAATTTAGACTTGCGTGTCGAGTTTGAAAGGAGTTTTAATTACTTTATAGTGAACTATTCATTTCCATTTCAAACTATACGGAAACTTTTGTTAAGACGATGAATAAATAAAGTTCAGTATTATGGTTCTGTACTTACATTTTCTAGTATCGGAGAGGTTTAAACAAAAGTAGGTATTTTTATAGTCCAAAAAATAAGGGATTTTATGAAGGACCATAACTTTGAGGAAAAATTTAATGGAATAGAAAAGACTGCACGAAAGTCTAAACACAGCTAAATTGCTTGGCTATAGAAAAGCTGAGAATTATGGAGAACTAGTTTCGGAATTCCTTCAAAATTATAAAGATCTGGGATGTAATATGTCCCTGAAAATACATTTTCTGGATTCCCAATTGGAATTCTTTTCTGAAATTCTAGATGCTGCGAATAACTAACACTGTGAGATATTCCCATGATATTTCAATGGAAAATGTTATCAGAGAAAATGGAATACAAATTTGATTTCTGACTACTATTGTATACTAAATGGGTAAGCTGCCCAAGCAAAATAAGTAGAAATTCGTTGAAAACAGCAATTTTGATTCAATTTTGATTTAATACATGAAAATAAATAAAACTAATCATTTTACAATAGTATGAACTTTTAATTTCAAATTACAAAATAAAACTTACTAGTTAAAAAAATTACTATGTAAATTTGAAATCAGAGCAAAATATCCCATATTAAACGGTCATTCAAATTAATTTTACAGCCAAAAATGTGTCCATCAGTGTGATTTACAAATGCAGCACGCAAAAACGCCTAATAAAAGTGTTCGTCGTAAAACTGTCATAATGAATCATGTCATATGAATTTTCATTAACTGGAGATGGAGATTCACTAAAATGGTCGTGCGTTGCTTGTTGACAAATTTTGTTGAAATGGTGCCATAAAACCATCGAAGAGAAAGCTTCTTCCGTCTTTATAAGCATAAAGATGTTTATAAATGGCATGCTTTAAAGTATATAAATTTCTTTTTGGCGACTATAAAATTGTCTTATTTAACATCTATCATGTTATCTGCAAACAAAATTGGTGAAATTAAAGTTGTGTCATCGTACATAATAAATTTTCGTATTGCCAAAAGCTGCAAATCAATCTCAAAATATTTGATATTGTCTTATATCAAAGATGTTGTTCGGCTGTGGACAATTAACAATATTCTATTCTCAAGTATCATATTTTCTCAAAGAATTAACGATATTAAATTTACAATAATTAAACGAATAAAAAATCGTCCCTTCTTTTAGATTCAGGTGGACGAATCTGGCAATTTCGGTTTTATTGCAAGGTATTTACATGTCAACATCCTTAAAGAAAATCTTTTGCTGTGTTACCCTGTCTTTGAAAAATAGATGTGAATATACACTCATGTCCATAAATTAAGGATAATTCAGAATCACACAGAAATTGAACTCTAAAATAAAAATTTCACCTGTAGAATTATCACACACATCTTGAAGAAGAATATGCAAATTACAACAAACCACCAGATGGCGCGGATAGTACGTCACAATGACGAGAGTGTAAGAGAGGGGTATATAAGGAATGGTGGCAAAGAAGTAAAATTGTTCTCAAGCGCTTTAAAGGCCTTTCAGTGCAATAACCGCATAGTTATGGCACAAAAGAAGCATTTGGAGGATTTTTTACGTGGTAGAATTATCGGACGACTGGAATGTGGACGTACCCAGCTGGAAGTATCCGAGGAACTTGGAATCGCCCAGAGTGTCATCTCCAGGCTTTGGCAACGATTCCAAGATGATGGTAATGTGAGTAGATGTTACAGCACAGGTCGCCGCCTGTGCTGTGTTCGCGCTGTAAGGCCTGTATTGCATCGTCCGGGAGACATACTTCATATTAACCATCATACTAATCATGTTATACTGTTTTTTGTAAATAGGTTCTTTTTTTAAATTTGCTCCAGGGAGTAAAAGTCACAATTTTTATTAATTATGTCAAACATATAGCATCTCTTTTGCTCTTTACCTTTTGTTTAATAAATAGACTTTACAAATAAGTCAAATTTGTTTTGCTTCTGTCTCTTTCTTTGCCTGAACTTCATTATCCTTAATTTATGGACATGAGTGTATTTCAAGCCATTCAGAATTATTTCTATTCAAAAGGAATCTGTTGGGCCAGTTGCTATTGTGTTTTGTCCCATACGTGGAGAACCTATGTCTAGCAGTCATGATTGATGCTTATGTTGTCGCATTAAAGAACTTGCTTTCCTTGTAGTTTGGAGATATTGATATATTCAAACACAAAGATAAGTGTCAACATACCTAAACATATTCATTGAAAGGAATCCTCAGATTATCATTAAGTAATCCTCAAATAATCATTAAGTAATCCTCAAATAATCATTAATACTCAAATAATCATTAAGTAATCCTCCACTTATTATTAAGTAATTCTCAAATAATCATTAAGTAATCCACAAATAATATAATATCAATCCTAATGAAGCTTCTAATTTTATCAAAATAAATTAAAGAGGATCTAGACTATTTAAATTTTGCACCAAGAGATGGACAATCTCCACAAAACATTACTTTTTGATGAAGTAACATTCGCGAGGAAAAGCACTCACAGGATTATTTGAATTGTAACATTTGAAGTTAACTTTTTTAATCACCTTTTATCAATTGAACTCTTAAGTTCTCTACAGCATGCATATTTGATATTTTTTTAAAAAATTAAATTAGCTTAACTTGCCATTATAGAACAGCTCTATGAATGTAACAGTATTTAAGTTTTCTGATAAAATCAAGTCTATGTTTAAGAAATTATTTTTGGAAATATTGTATCGAAAAAGATCAGTGCGAAGGTTTTCGAGACACTTAACAATTTCTTATCTGAAAATGAGCTGAAATTGCCAAGAGATGTTAAAAGTACTGTAATAGCTGACTTAAAAAGACTTAAGGCGTACTTAGATAGTTTTTTTCCCCCAAAGCGAAAAGTTAAGATAACTGGATTTAAAACCTTTCGATGAATTGTTCTTTCTACTAGTCGAAAAATAATCAGTCTCTGAAAAAGAAATATAGAAATGTTGATTGTATTTGGGACTGATTCTTCCTTGCAATCTGATTTTAAAAATAAATCTCATTAATTTCTCGATAGCAGTGAAATAAATGCATCCATAACTCAGTTGTAAAACAATAAAATATATATTGTCCTTCACGAACACTGAGGTGCCAAAAGAATCTTCTTGCCTTATGCGAATATTAACAATGAATATCGAAAATAGTTTGATGTTGTTTCTGATTTGAGAATTATATGTCTTCATTTGAATCTTAAATTAAAAAAAAGCTAAAAAATCAGCTGTATGAAAATTCACGTGGAAATTCTTAAAACCACTTTTAAAAACTTGTTTATTAAGTTTTATAATTGTTATTTTCAGCATTTTATGTAGTCATAAATTACTGCAATGCTATTAGTTTGGATAATAAGCTGATGTTTAAAAAAATGGAATAAATTGTAAAATATAAAACAAAATAATAATAGAGATACTGAAGTGCGAAAAGACGGAGATACAATGCAGTAGAAAATAAAAGCATTTATAAAAAAAATTCAACAATATTAATACATTATTAATTTTAAAAAAACATGTTTTCATTTCAAAAAGTACATTCTTCTAATTTTTATAAAAATAAAATGAATTTTTATGTCGAACTATCAAACTTTTGAAATTTATACCTCCAATAATAACTAAAAAACTATATATGCAGGAAACATATACATGAAGAAACCATAAAACTATACATTTTTCTTTTATTTTAAAAATGCATCGATAGTTTTATTAACTAACTTTTTGTCTGAATTTATTTTTAAAATTTAAATGTATCTAAATGAATTGGAAAAAAAAATAATTGTTATCCCTGCCATAAACAACAAACATTAATCTAGCAAATAAAATTTACTTATATACATAACAATTCTAAGTAAATGGAGCTAAACTAATTGAAAATGCAAATGTTATCAATTGTAGAAATAATTAAAATGCATTAATTTTCTAGTATCTCTTGTATTACCTAATTAATTTTTTACAAAACAGAAAATATTATAACCGAAAATTATTTTTAATTTTCATTTCCACTTTAGTAATAATGTAAACGTTACGTTTTAATTGAAACTACACATTAAATATTCATCACAAATTAAAGCAGGTTTTCTTTTTAAAATTTCTTGTCTCGAAGATTATGCTAATTAAAAGCCATAAATCGTTTTTTATGGTAGAAAAGAGAAATCTTTTTTATATTAGTATATTTTCTGTTTTGCGTTTTTTATGCAGATAATGAAAAATGAATATTTTAATTATAACAAACAGTTACTTTGAATGCAAACTTAATGCAAACTAAATTTATATTTACGTTTACTACAAGAATATAAATCGTGTCATCAATTTTTATTTGATTTTATTATCATTATTTTTGTATTTTTAAAATGATCAATATAAACACAAAAAATACTTTTATGTTACTTGTTTGTTTTAAGAAAGAAAAACAAACAAGTAACATAAAAAAAAAAATTTTTAACGTCAATTCCTACTTTTTTTTTTCACTATATTGCAGAAAGTCCTTTATAAATAATTTTCATTCATCTTTTTAAGTTTATCTGGCGCCATCTATTGATAGAAATATGCAAGTTAAATCTAAAAAAAACTAAAATTAATTAATTAAATTTAATTACTGATTTAATATTTGAAAAAACTGTATTAACATCCAGTGTCATCCACTACAAGTTCAAAAAAAATGCATTTGAACTTGAGTGGATGAATAAAAAGTATTTTATTAACGATTGAAAATTTGAACAAGATATATATAGGAGAGTGTGACCTAATAGAAGGAATTGAAAAAAATGACTTTTTTTACAACAGATCAATTATTAATATTAATATATTTATTAGTAATCATGTTGTTAAAATATGAACTTCACAATTTTTTTTTCTAAAAGCTTTTATACCAGTAATCAATTTATTAAACTATATCTGTAGTACATATAAAACAAAAACTAAGATGAAGACTATGAATCAATAAAACAAAGTCTATGATTCAATAATAAAATAGTGGCCCCCAAACAGTAAATATGTCTAATTAAGCTCGAATTTCAAAAGATATTAAGACTGCATGTCGCAAAACTTGAACCAATTAGAAATTTAATATTCTGGCCACCAAGACCTCTGAAATGCTGACGTACTGTCTTAATATCTGGTAAAACTCCAGCTTTAGTCTGAAGAACATGAAATATTTCAGAAAAAGCCAATCATCTTGTCTTCAAATGATAACAATCTAAAATTTATATTGAGCCATAAGTTTATTATTTTTCTGAATCAAGCGAATGATTTTAACTTAATTTTGATTGTTTTTTACTTATTATAGACATAAAATTACAAATTTACGATAGGTAAGTCTTTTGTAACAAGACAAAAAAAAATTTAATCTGCAATCAAATTCGTTCCATGCATTTTATAATTTTACACTGTCAACAGTTCTTAAAGTAACACTGATGAGTTTTTGATGTCCATTGAGTGTTTTTGACAATAGTAGCTTATAAACAATATCCTTATTTTAATTCCAAATAAAGAAATCGCACGGTATAAGATCCGGGGATCTTGGTGGCAATGAGAATAACGAGAATAATTATTCCTCAATTGCATGGTGCAATATAGCAAGAATGTTTTTCCATATTTTCATGCATCACTGATTTTATATTATTCTTCAATAGTTTTTTAAAAATATAATTTTTTTTTTAAATATGCTGATTCATTTACGTTAAAATGTGGCATATAATCAGAAGCGTAAAGGAGTGAACTTAAAGTTATGATATAATTTACGCCATCTCCTTTTGTTTAACATCGATTTTTATCGTATGCAGGCAGAAATATGCTAATTTTGATTTTCTAAATGCGAAGTGTTAGAAAAAAATTCGCTGAATAAATGAAAGATACCAAATAGTTAGTACAAGAATTTAATATGAAGTAATATAAAAATGAATAACTAATAACTCACAAAATTGCTCCATTCCTGATCAATGGTAACTAAAACAGTTATCATGGATAAGGGTGCAAATGAGAATTCTCTGTACACGTCAGTTTCAAAAATAAATGGAAATGATAATGATTATGAGGGCTTATCTTCCTACATAGGCAACCAGGTAACATTTTACAGCATTTCTTCCAAACAACATAAAAATTGTAGACATTTAATCCTTCCTCCCATTTGAAAAATCACCGTTTTCCCACACCTTTAGCGAGATATCAGTGACATTTATTCGAGCAGTTTTGAACTTATTTGTCCAATTTATTTTAGAAAAAGAATTAATAAGCTCCCCCTGGAAATCTATCGTTTTTAAGCTAACAAACAGAATTATTCACTAAAAAAATGCTTTATATGTGCATTTCTAAATCTTAAAATATAGTATTAGGTTGTTTCCTATGAAATGAATTTTTTAATATTAGCTGCCGTTTTGTATATATATATATATATAGTATTATTAAGTTAAAAAGGTATATTATATAATATTTTATTGATTGTTCTATGTACTCTCTAACTGTATATATTTCTTTTGCAAATAAGTTTCAACTTTTTTAAGAAAATCACAAAGAAATAGAAACATGGAACCCTACAAAATACGGACCATTTCTTTTGTCTGAATATATACTTGCTACATTCTGCCAACTAAGTAGCCCGAAACATTAATGCAGCATTTGGAAATGATACAATTAATATATCCATGGTGACTCAATGTCATAATAAGTTCAAAAAAGTAGTTTAGAAAATGAACCTCGAAAGCTTCATCAGTAATGACTTTCTGAAGGCAAAGTTTGAAGCTAATCCCACATTAACAGTCAGGGAAATTGTTGTTGGCCATGGAATAGTCATAGTAACATTTTCAAGACATCCTTCCACTCTTGTAAAGGTTAAAAAAATACTACAAATCGGTGTCACACGAGTTAACAGATAGGCAGAGATTGCAACGCTTGTAAATTTGCCCATCATTGAGTTTTGGGCAAAGAAATTGTTCTTCTTTGAACTGTATCATTGCTTGTGATGAAAAGTTATATGGTAATCGTAACGCACAGTGACTGGATGTGAAGGAAAAGTCTAAACATGCATTCAAACCAAGCTATATACCAAAAAAACCAATGAGAATGGTTTGGTAGAATCAATGGGAACATGTCAAATAATTAATGTACATTATTACTGTTAACATATTGATATTGTGAATCAGAAATTATTGCCATCAGAACTAGTGCTGATTAACAGAAAACGAGTTTTCTCCATGATAATGCAAGATCTCACGTTTCACAAGTAACACTCCAAAAACAACGAATTGAAATTTCAGATTCCACCTTATTCATATTCACCAAACTTTTATCCTACTGATTATAACCTTTTTAAGCATCTAAAATAATTTTTAAAGAATAAATGCTAACTTCGTCAATCCCGACGCTGTCTAAACAAACTTTACTGAATTTATTGACTCTAAATCAAAAGTGTTCCGTGAAGCTTGCATAAAACGGCTTTGAAATCGATGACTGAAGTGCGATAGTGTAGATGGAGCAAATTTGGATTAAATATGTTCGAATGATTAATCTTCGCGACTTGTTAAAATTGTGTACTCAAAAGTTCAATGGAAAAATGTAATAAATAAAAATGTTATAAATAAGACACCTTAAAAGCTTAAAATTATAATATATTTATTAAAATCAACCTATACGCCAATGCAACATTTGAATTTCAACAGAAAATTAAAATACCGAAAGATAATATGTAAATAAATATTACCATAAAATAAACCCCCAAAAGTAATCCTGATGAAAAGAATCAATCTGGTCCTTTGTTATCAATAAATTAATCATCACTTTCAGAAGTATTCTTAAATCATTATGATTCGTTGTTTGCCATCAGTTGCGTGTTTTGTTAACAAATTTGTGGTCGCGCAAAACTCACTTACCATTACACATGAGAAAGATTATTTTTTTAATGTCAAGAGAAAATGACAAATTTTTACGAGTTCAAAACAATGTAAAACACACACACAAGTTAAAAAAAAAGAATACGAGAAAAAAGGCATTGTCTCATCAGTAAGGTTCTAGCTCTCCAACTTGTATAACTTGAAGATATCCTACGGACGCGAGTAACACTAGCCTCCACAACACTCTACGATCATATTAGGCGGAAACCTATAGTTTAAAGTGAATATTACTGAACCACTACATTATCCATAGCCCCGTCGGGACTCTCTCCCGAAATCTGTGATACGTAGCGCCAGAGCTCTAGCTACTCGGTCATCAGGCCCTTACTGCCTATTTTATGAAACATTACATTTGAGGGACATAAGGTTCACAAAAGACACGAATATTTAAAAAAAAATCAAATTGACATTTATTTAACATTTTACTGAAAAAAAAACCAGCAGCTGAATAATATTACCAGGCCATAATTGAATAAATTAAAAAGAAAGCACTAATCAGTCGTAAATAAAAAGAAATATTTATAAAAATGTTTATGAGAATTCTGAATTATTTTTTTAAAATATTAACAGTTGACTTTTATCAACATCTTAATTCCACGCTATCTCGTAACACTGATCATTTATTCTTTCTTTTACGTAAAGTGTTTATCGAGTCAACAATTCCGAGACATTTTATCGCTGTTTGTTAAACCATGAACGATGCTCGACTTCCGTCTCGAGTTTCGGTCTAAGCCAGTCAACGCCAACGATAGTGTTTTTTTAACGGGGATCTCTATTTGAGACTGGGAAATCGGAAATATACCGTTAATCACGATACTTCTTCCTCTGGCTGGAGATTCCAACTAATCCCTTCGAGTTGTTCAGTTCACCAGGAAATTGGGATTTTTATTTCTCCAGGAGGTTACTGAAATGAGAGTTTTATTAATTTCGCTTCTGAGCTTGTTGAGAACAATTCTGTTTTTAATTAATCCGTTTGTTGTGTTTCAGTTTATTGTGTATCTTTTTTAGAAAATGGTATTGAAGATTATTGGAAGTAACGAAATGATTCAGAACGGCGTAAAATAATGAATTAAGATAACTTCCAATTACTGTCAACACGGGTGATAGTAATAAAAACAGTGTAAGAAATAATTTATAAGAATCGTTATTTATCACGCATTCCACAACGATTCCTTATATTTTTGTTTCATTAAATCCAACTTAAAATTTCAGAAAAGTGCTTTAAAATGCATAATATATCCGTGTTAAAAACTCACATGTTGAACATCGACAGCATATTTACAAGCAATACACACATATACTAAAAGATTAAAAATATTATAGAAGTGTCCGATTCGTAGCAACGTGCGCCGCTCGTGAGAACTAGGTTGAAGGTTCTATCCACTGGCTGCTTCTTATAGATATTGTTTCAAGAAACTAGGAGAGTCGATGTTCAGCATCTTTCCTCGTTAGTCGGAATACTTCGTGGGAGTTGCTGGTTTTTCTCCCCTACGATACACAAATGCGAGGTAATTGCCCCTAAAAATCTTTTCAGAGAGCACTTCCCTCCTTTTTAGCAATGCGATTTTCATGAAAATTTCAAGAAAATGCTTTTTTAAATGTATAATATAACCGTATTAAAATCTCGCATGTTGAATATCGACAGCATATTTATACGCAATACACACATATATTAAAAGCGTAAAAATTTTGCAGAAGTTCCCGACTCGTGGTTCAGTGGCAACGTGGGCCGCTGATGAGCATTAGGGCGAAGACTCAATCCACTGGCTGTTTTTTTGTAGACATTGTTTCAAAAAACTAGGAGACTTCATGTTCAGTATATTGCCTAGTTAGTAGGACTAATTGGTGGGAGTTTGGCGGGTTTTCTTCCCTGCGATACTCAAATGCGAGGTAGTTCCCCTAAAAGTTCTCCCTGAAGGGACTGTCATCCTTCTTCAGTGACACGGTTTGTTTGTTTTGTCGCTCTACGATAATCCTGTGCACACTGTGGGTAAAGAGACCGGGCTTACAGTTTAAAGTGGATACGGAACCACTTAAAATGGTATGGTACAAAAAAAATGGCATGGCACATACATCGCACAACCAAGACTCGAACAGACATCTATGGCACCGCCGGGACTTGAATCTGAAACCTGTGGTAACCAGCGTCAGAGCGCTAGTCAGTCTGCCATCAGCCCGCTAGTCAAAAATATTAAAATATTGACTGTATTTTAATTTTTATTTATTTAAAAGGACTAGGTACTCCTTTTTCCTTTAATCCTTTAATCGTATTTCCTTTAATCATCTTAGGTTATAGTTAAGGGATTACTTTTCTTGGATATTATTATTTAAACTAATGATGCTATACATCCAAACATAAAAAAAAAATATTTTCAAGTTTTTAATTAAAAATTAAGTTTCAATAAATGGATTAATTAATTAACCTCAGAATAAAATATGGTTAATTTACTTCCAGCTAAAATTTCTTACTGCTTCATGTCTAATAAAGTATTAAGAATTATAATATATAAAAAAATATTTATACAAAATAGAAAAATAATATATCAAAAAATATTTTCAAGTTTTTATTTTAAAAAATAAGTTTCAATTAATGGATTAATTTACCTCAGATTCAAACATAGTTAATTTACTACTAGCTAAAAATTCTTAATGTTTTATGTCTAATAATTTCGTAGAAAAGGTAAATCCAAGTTCTAATTGGTCTTTGACAGTTGGTCTTTGGAACCACTCGACTCTGTCGTAAAAAGGTAATTTTTTATAATTACCATTTGAGCAGATGAATAGATAATACATTAAAAAATATAATAAATAAGGGCAATAAATGAAACCAAAATCTCATATTCGATATTTAGTTTTTAAGTGCTAAATCCACTTAAAACTCTTCCATTAAAAAAAAACAAATATTATAAGCACTAATGCTTACCAAATATATGTAATGGTTTATAATATTTTTAAAAGTAATTTTTAATTAATTTTAAATAATGTTCAATGATTGAAACTAATTTGAAATGAAATCTATGAAGTAATAAAATAAGAATTCACATTAGCTTTGAAATTGTACTATAAAACCTATCAAAGTATAAAATCTATTTCCTTCACTACAATTTATTTTTGTTTAAAATGAAAACTGTTAAAATTATTCTATGTAAATCAATCATCAATAATTCACGAATTTTACATTTTTAAAATTAGTAGAAAACATTTATACATGTAAATCCATATGTCATAGTTGCGAATTTTCAAGAATTCAGAATAAATAACTCGAAAACGGTATTAATGTAATGTTGGTGATATATGCACTAACCTTGGAACTCGGAGATTAAGATTTGAATTCCGGAGTAGGTAACCGTCACATTAGATCTTCAAACCACATAATCTCATAATTATTATAATTATGCAAATTAACTTTGAAGTTGTTCATCCGTTCTTTAGCTGTCTTTAAAATTTAGCAAGTGCTTCTCAAATTAGAAAATTCAATCATTTATTTCAGGCAAGGAATTCATTTTATTTCGAGAAACTCTTTCCCTTTCCATTTCATGGTAATAATTTAAGTTTTCTATTAATAGCACGGTTAAAACTTTGATGTATTTGTAATAATTATAATAATATTGAGATTTAGATTATTTTTATAGCGAAGAAGTTTATCCAAAATACAAAAAAATTAGTAAAATAGGAAAAGTCTAAAACAAATAACCTAGGTAATTTACAATAACTTTCCTGATTACAAATAATAACAACATTGTCAAACAACACGAAAATATACTTTACCTACACCATCATTTTATTTTACATAACTATTCTGTGATTCTGATAGGCTACATGGAAACAATCTGTGGTCCACTTTACTCTTTATAATCTTTTTTTAAGGAGAGTGCGTCCTTGCTAACAACACTGATCGAATTATAAATAGACAAAAAGAAAGAATATGTTGGCATCAATGACTACGAATGTGGTTTACAATGCCTGACATGAAACGGAATATCGCTTGGATGCTGTCAATGTGACAAAGGGGAAAATATCGAACAGTCATAAAGCACACAAAAAAAATTCATCTTCCATTCGTACTACATCAAATTTTCATTCCTATAGTATCAATGGCTAGAACAAAGTTATCGTCAATTTTAAGCAAGGAAATCATTTTGTATCATTCATGCATTATCGAAAGAGAAAAAATTTAAGAGATTTATGAATTTTGAGATTATTATTGAGATTTATAGTCTCCAAACATCATTCATTTGTAACGGGAGAAGGAATTTCATTTAGAAAGGGGACAAGGCTTCTGTACCACATTTAAAAGTGAAAGGTTCAGATTTACTTCCACAGAAGTAATATGAAACCGTTTAATTATTATCTTGTGTTAATATGATGCTGGTTATAGGTCCGTAACACTTCCAAAAAAGTAGAGATATGTATAAAAATAATAATAATAAGTAAGGGTATAGTTTTTAATTAAAGCAGATAAATCTTCCCTGCAAAACATGAGAAACTTTCCTTTAAAAAAACCCTGATTTTCAAGCAATTTTATTTATGTGTTTTTTTTTAACTAGAATGAAATATGTGTTGCTAAGTATATCGATTGACCAATATCAAGTGACATGCTCTATAGTTCATTTTGAATTGCCTGGCTTTCAAAATATAAACAGATTATTGTTTCAATATCTCAAAATAATATCTAAGGATTAGTTTTTATTTATAAAAGTTAATTTAACTATCAATTTTCTGTCTGAATTTGGTAGTGATTATTGTAGTACTTGAACAATTGCTTCTTCTTAAAGTTCTAGAGTAATCAAATTTTGTTATATTCCTGTTGCTATTGAATTTGATAGTTCCTGTGAGGATTCCGCCAAATCAAATGGAATTGTCAAAACCGCAGTATTTTGTAACCGCAGCGGTAAATTTGTTTCTTTAGGGAGGGATTTGGCGAAAGCTTCAAGGAAAAAAATCGCCAAATATACAAAGGGAACCGTAAAGTGGAGAACTCCTGTTCTTATATCATTCTGACCGATTGCTTCATAAATTTCTTGGGTTATTGAACATTGGTATACTCTCATGTGTATTAGTCCAGCAAAGTGTGTTCACTCATGATAAGTTCAAATTCGTAAAAGGATTTCAGTTTTTTTTAAATTTTTTTTTTATAGATTTACCTATTCATAATAAATCAATATATTATTCATTGAAACGAAAATGTCATATAAACTCATTTAACAATACAGAAAATCATCGTTTTGTATAAAGAAAGATTCGTTAATTGTATCAAGGAACTATCAATTTTGTTAAAATATGGACATTTAGCTTTCTTTTACATCATTTCGACTACTAGAAATTCTTTAAATTGAACATTTTACAAAACGCCATTTCATTCAATTATATTTATTTTGTTATAATATATAATTCAAAATTACATTTAAGCGTACTTTTAATTATTTGTTAAAAATTTCGTTTTAATATTTTTCATCGAATTTTTATGAATTCAAAATATAATGTTACAATTACAGTTTGATGTTTATAGTATTACAACAATCGATTTACATTTAGCATATACGTCCTTTAAAGTAGTAGGTAAATATGAGACAGCTTTAGATTGAAATTAAAAAAATATTTTTAATGAAATAAAGATAGTTTTTATGGTAGAATCGCAGAATAGAGGCCGCTGCGATTTGCCGTCAAATATTCTTATCGTCAAAGGGCGCAAAGAAAATTGTTGTGATTGTAGGTGAAATGAATTGCAAACAGTACAAAAAATCCGTGTTACTACATTTGTCGACCATTCATTTAGTTGGCGATACAAAAAAAGTCGCCAAATCCCAACGGCCTCTATTTTGCGATTTGGCCGTTTTTATGACAAAAGTGCTTTAAATTTCTAGCCTAAATTTTTTCTATAATTACATTTGAATCATTTATCAAAGATGTAATATCAATTATGACTTTAGTAATTATAAATAAATATTACATTGTTCTAACAACTAATCAATCATCAATCTCAATGAAATTTACTTACTGGTAACTTTCTTTTATTTAATATATAAAAAAAAAATTATTTCTGTGTTTCCTTCAAAAAATTCATCCAATAGCCTAATTTTTCTAAATTTCACAAAAAAATAATATGAAGAGTAAATAAACAAATCTATCGTTGAATATTTTGTATTTTTATTTATTTTCACATTAGTGAGTCAAATGCAACACTAAATTATTTTTTTTTAAAATTTATCCATAAAAAGGTTTTTAAATCAAAATTTAGACTAAAGCAAAGCATTTTGCAATTCAAAAAATAAATTTTTAAAAGCAAGCCTCGAAACAAGATTATGACTTTGTTAAGAAAACTTCTCTACTAGAAATATTTTTTTCTTACGTTTTCTTATACAAATATTTAGCATATTAACTCATTTAAGTTAATTTTCTCTCAGCATATTCATGAATAAATGAAGTTATGTACTCAGAAGTTCCTCGCAGGCACTCCTTCATTCTATTAGGAAGTTAATGATATATTCAAGGCTCTTGTTATTTCTATAGGAATCCAAGAAAATAAAAATCCTGAAGACAAAAAAATAATGCTCCTAAGTATAAAAAAATGTTCTATTCCTATTAAAAGAAGCATACTTAAATAGGAAATAAATTACATTTACATACTTTATATATATTTTACTTCAAGTCTCTTTAAGATTCCGAAGAATATAAAATGTATTATAAATAAAAGTATTAAAATTCAATACATATTTGAAAAAAAAAAAAAAAAAACCAGTAGTGCATACAATCACTCTACAGCTCTGCTAGCAATGAATGTAAAATACAAAAGTAAAAAAAAAATTTATTTATCATGTATAAAAATTAATCACATATATAAATATTAAGCATTGAATTTTTCACTCTTTTATTGTATCTCATATATTTTTCAGATATTTATATACAAATTCAGTCTGGTAACTAATTACACTTACTACTCAAAGAGTTTCATGAATAAATAACTATGAGTAAATATATTTTTTTTATTTTAAATCATCGACATATTTTTAATTTCAGTGATCAATAAAAATATTAAATATTAAAATATTTACATGCGATATAAACTGATAAGGAAAGAAAGAACCGTTTTATTAATATTCCATAGAAAAATTTCTGTATTTTTCAGAATCGAATTCATAAATTAGGCAGCCTATATTGCTTAACTTATCAAAAGCATGGATTTGTTATCTTTATCTCTCATAATTATGAATGTAGAGCTGTTTTACTTATCTTGGGAATAGAAGAAAAATGCAGTGAGTTATAAAGCTGGTTCAATGCTTTTTTTTTCAAATAAGTCTAGATTAATTCGATGTTTTTCGCTATTCGTAGCTGACATGGCAGATATTTATCAAATACAGCGTTCCGCAGGTTACATGGTGGTGCACATTATTCCAATACAAGTGGAATGAATAAGATGTTCACACTATCCACCCTATATATACACTGAAGTGACAAAAGTCATGGGATAGCAATATGCAAATTTTCATATGGCAGTAGCATCGCGTAGAACAGGTATAAATGCGCAGTGCTATCGCAAAGCTTTCATTTCTGTTCAAGTTATTCATGTGAAGAGGTTTTGACGTGATGATGACCGCACGACGGGAATTAACAGACTTTGAACGCGAAATGTTAGTTGGAGCTAGACGCATGGGTCATGCCTTTTCGGAAATCGTTAGGGAATTCAACATTCCCAGATCCACTGTGTCAAGAGTGTGCCGAGAGTATGAAATTTCAGGCATAACATCCCACCATGGACAGCGCAGTGGTCGACCGCCTGCACTTAACGACCGAGACCGGCGACGTCTGCAAAGAGTCGTAAATTCTAACAGACAAGCAACACTGCGTCAAATAACCGCAGAAATCAATGTGCGACGTACAAGGGACTTGTCTGTTAGAACTGTGCGGAGAAATTTGGCTTTCTTGCGCTATTCCAGCAGAAGACCGACTCGAGTGCCTTTACTGACAGAACAACATCGCTTGCAGCGACTCTCGTGGGCACGTGAGCGTATCGGTTGGTCCCTAGATGAATGGAAAACCGTGGCCTGGTCTGATGAGTCACGATTTCAGTTGGTAAGAGCTGATGGTAGGGTTCGAGTGTGGCGCAGACCCCACGAAGCCATGGACCCAAACTGTCAGCAAGGCACTGTTCAAGCTGGTGGTGGCTCCGTAATGGTGTGGGCTGTTTTTTCATGGCATGGACTTGGTCCTCTGGTGCGACTGGACCGAACATTGACTGGAAATGCTTATGTTCAGCTACTTGGAGATCACTTGCAGCCATTCATGGACTTCATGTACCCAAACAACGATGGGATTTTTATGGATGACAATGCGCCATGTCACCGCTCCACAACTGTTCGCGATTGGTTTGAAGAACATTCTGGACAATTCCAACGAATGATCTGGCCACCTAGATCGCCCGACATGAATCCCATCGAGCATTTATGGGACATCATCGAGAGGTCTGTTCGTGCCCAAAATCCTGCACCATCAACGCTTTCACAATTATGGACGTCTATCGAGACAGCATGGCTCAATATTCCTGCAGAAGACTTCCAATGACTTGTTGAGTCCATGCCACGTCGAGTTGCTGCACTTCGCCGGGCGAAAGAAGGGCCGACACGATATTAAGAGGTATCCCATGACTTTTGTCACTTCAGTGTATTTTATCATCTAATACAACCGAGGTATTTTATAGTGAAATCGATCGTTCTTTATCTGCGATTAATCAAGAGGCTTTCTGTTCATAGTTTTAAATTTAGTTCTCATAGTTCGAAACTCTATGAAAAGACTTCAAATCAAGAACTCATACCTAAAAATATTATTTTTATTAAAAAAAATTCAGTTATATTAACAAATTTATCAAATTTTTAATAGTAAATGTAATATATTATTTCCAAAAGTTAAGCAAGAAACTGGAACTGATGACTATATGTAATATATCCAAATTTGTAAGATATTTAAATTTGAATAATTTCAGAACTCTTTTAAGAGAATGTATCGCGATTTTTCAATTTGTTTTCTAACTTAATAAACCAGCATAATTTACCGTAATCATAAGCAATATAATTTTTTGCAGAAGATAAACAGTTTATAAATATTTTTAAACTAATTTTCCTTAGTATATAAACAATCCTAATTGCCTTAAATGTGGATGAATTTCCTAAATAAGTAAAATTCATGTAATTAATAAAATAAAATATTGCATTAGTAAAATATAAATGTCTAGCATTAGGCATTTGTAATTGAATATAAATATTTAACTCGTGTTAACAAGAAAATAAACATCTGACTGTTTTCATATATTTGTTTATAAATGTTTCGGGAGAATAAAGTGTTTTGAAAATGACAGTTGAGAAATTATGTGAAACTTAAGACAAATGTCCCTTACAGACTCAGACTGTACAACATAAAAATACAACGAAAGGGCGAAGTCTATAACGATACAAATCGTATCATATAATGAAATATGTCTAAAATTCTCAGACAATATTTTACTTGTAGGAAAACAGCTTAGTTCATTCTCAGCTTAAATTGATGATTCCGCCGGTTTCTTTTTCAACTGCGTCTGAAAAGATTTTTCACCATTTCCGACATCCTTTTTAAACTCTCGATAATACGTGTAAATATTATCTTTGAAAGGATGTACTGCAGTACACGAAAGATTTATCAAATCACGTCATAGGTTTGGAAACAATTTTCGCACAATTTATCTTTTTTCTTGTAAATGTTTACCGAATTAATCTTTTATTTGCTATTGTGCGGTTCTTTGGACAACCATTATTATATCCTGGAACTGTCATATATATATATTGTAAGCTCATAGTTCCGACCCTTCGCATTACTGTGACGTTTTTTTTCCTTCTGGACAAGTTATTGCTTAGAAATCTGTCATGTTTTTATCTGGTACTTTGTCATATATATATATATATATACTAAAATAATGATCTATGGTTTCCATTAAGTATTTCAATCATTTTTATTTTTTTCTTCATCTCTGCTTTCAAATAAAACGTTTATATTTTTCAATCTTATTGTAATTAATTTAAGTAATTGCTTTTGTTACTATAATGATAAATGTCAGTGTGTATGAATGTGCCATTTGATGTTGTAAGAATTTGAAATGAAGGTATACAATTAGTTTAAAGCATATTAGAATGTTCAGAGCTTATTGAAGTAATTTATTAAAATTTGATTTAGTCTTTCTTATTTATTTATTTTTAAATTTAGTGCCGTTTATTCAATTCTTTCGTTAAATCCATATACCGTTCCAATCTCATATCGAACTACTAA
Source organism: Caerostris darwini (assembly GCA_021605075.1). Taxonomy (NCBI): domain Eukaryota; kingdom Metazoa; phylum Arthropoda; class Arachnida; order Araneae; family Araneidae; genus Caerostris; species Caerostris darwini. The sequence continues at coordinate 466,390 of BPLQ01008282.1, forward strand.
CTTTTGTGATAAAAAATTTTTAGGGACAAATTATACTTAACCTTAGTTATAGTTAATAACTTAATAGATAAGATAAAAGAAACAAATCAATATTGATATTTTTCAATCTTACTGTAATTAGTTTCAATTATTTTTTTATTATTGTAAACGATAAATCTCAAAGTGTATGAGCGTGTCAGTTGATGTAGTAGGAATTAGAGAGTTATAAATTTAATTTGAAGAATATTTTTAAAATGTTCAGAACTTACCAAAGTAATTTATTGAAGTGTAGTTTAGTCATTATTAATTATTTATTTTAACATTTAGTGCTATTTATTCAATGTCTTTCATTAAATCCTATTACTATTTTTTTCCAATATAAGAATGACTACTTTAGTACTTTTACAAGACATAGTTAATAGAAAAATTTATAAAATATAGTGCAAAATATGTTAAATGGATTTATTTTGGTCATCGTCATATCTCGTCCAACTACCTATATACATGTCTGTTCTGATAGCAGTCCAGAAATAACAGATAATGGAAATGAAATTGTACAAAGAATAGAAAATTTTTTGCAATTATCTCCCCTATTTATGGTTGAAGAAATATCGTGCCTGGGTATATGGTACAAATAAAATTTATGTGCAAAAAGAGCTTTAAAGATTGATAATATATGCAGATTGTATTCAATTTAAATTTCAAAGGGATTGAAGCATTACAAATTCTCTAATTCTTTTAAATTTATGGATGCCGATTATAAGGAATGTATAATTTTATTTCAGAAATAAGATAATTAAGGTGGGGGGAGATTCTTGAGACGATTTGGTAATTGAAAAAATTAAATCAAGTTGGCTTTGGAATAAAAAACAAAATTTGTATCAGTATTTGAAGATGAAAACTGATTCAGAAATTTGAAAATTTTCAGTAGACACGACATTTAATTTAAATCAGTTTTATATTAATTTCCCAAGGTGAAAATAATTGATCAATAACTGATCAAAATGAAGCGAATCCTATGGAAATAGATGGTTATATTTATACGACTACATATGTTGACTAAATACGTTGCTATGAACAGCAAAAAAATATATGGTTTTACTTTTAAATTTTACTTTTAAATGATGCCGAAATTTTAAAAGTTTTAAGGTTTCCTTCCAATCATTCATTCTTAAATATATTTGCGACTTTATTTTAATTCAACATAAAAATGTTATCAGCCAACTTTTAAATCTAGAAGTTTACAAGATTATAAAGCTACAATCTGATATTCAACTTAATTAAAAATTTCATTTTTTCTTAAGTAGACCTTTATGGATTATTTCTTAGAGAATGATATCACTTCTTCACAATCATGACTGTTTCGTGTCAAATAGTTATTTGGAAGCACCTGAATCTGTGAGTTCTGGATAAAATACAAGAGAGTGTCATGTGAACTAATGCACCGCCAATAAACATCCAATAAATCATCTTGCAGTGAAACGAACATCATGCGAAATAAGAATTGCTTCTACTTACATCGAACTACATATTCGAAGCATGTAGAACTCAAAATCAATTTGAAACCCCTAATTAATTTCATGTTTTCTTGTCTTATATAATAAATTGATGGTTCAGTCAAGTTCAAATTATATATGTAAGTTTTTTCTTTCTTTTCTGTTTTCCCTTCTTATCGGCTATCGTTAATACCAGTGTATCACCCAAAACAGTTCATCTTCTTTTAATGCGTCCCAAAGAAGCTGAAAGTTTGGAAAAACCCTGATTTATATGTTCTTAAAAACATTTCTTAATAATGTGCTTACTAAAATTATAAATCAAAACTTTTAGCACTTTATTAACTTCAAAAGTTTATTTTTTCCTTGAAGTTCTTCCTTGTTTAACTTTTACGGCAATGTCATGTCATATGACTATCATTTTTAAACTTTCTCATCCTAATTACAAATCTTAAAATATTGATATCAGCCAAACATATAATTTCAGCTTTTTTCGCAGTTGACAAAATCATATTTAAAATTTGTTTTTAAGAACGTGAGATGGAATATGTAATTCACAGCTACATTTTGCCGGTATATTGGCAATAAATGCAAAATATGAATTTTTTCTAATAAATTCCAACGTTAATTTAATTTGAAAAGATCCTGTAAGTAAAGGGACCAGCTGGTTTCTTAAGACAAATAGCCTAGAAATACAAAAGAAAAACTAAAATCTGCCCATGAGTTTCAAATTACCACCCGTAAACATTTTTTTTTTTTATTGAGGAAATTAATTATTGAATTCATAATGAAAATAATAATTGAATAAGAACGAAATCAATGACTGAATATACATTGACATAATATTACAAGTCTTACAATATATCTATATTGATAAGGCTTATAGCTATATTTTAAATATTTCACAATAAACTCCTTAAAATCACTGCTTTCTAAAACGGAAAAACGAGCTGACAGTTGTTACATAAAGAGTGTCAAATTGGTAATGAGGCTGCCTCATTTTTCCGGGTTTTATACTACATACAAATGTTGGGTAGTTACACCCAAAAGACAATGTCCGCACCCACAACACCCATCGGTGAACTGTTCGTAATAGCACATAAACGGTACGGGTGGCTTACTGATGTTCAACAAAAAAGTAAATATTAGTCATAATATTACAAGAACATCAACAAAAGATCGCCAAGAAATATTGTAATACAATTACAGTTTTGCTTAACTGTAAGTTCTAGTTTACAGTATTCACTTGCTATTCTGCTTAATTCAATTACTACTTTGAGTTAATCTGTATTTCTTTTTGCTTAGTTTTTACCCACCGCAGTTTTAATTAAAATAAATGCAATCATAAATTATTTTGGATTTTTGTAAAATTCCTGCAGTTTTTTTATCTTTTAAAATGCTTTTTATTTCTTAAGCATGTATCTTTGCTCAAATATTACGAATTTAAATTTCTGTTAGCTTTCTGTTGCTTAGTTGACCCCAGACGTCACGTATCTCGTATAAGAACATTTAACTAATGTTTTAATAATAAGTGAGAGTTTTCAAGAGGATTCATTTAATAATTTTCTCACTTGTTAACAAATTTAACTAACACAAATAATTAATCATAGTCAGCATAAGTTTATACTGTCCCTATAGAGCATTATTAGTCCTCTTAAAATATACTATAATTGAATATTTTTTGCTTCTCCTATGATTAAAGTATTTCAAATATTAGAGAGTTTTTGCATAACGTTTTTGTATCATCCGATATTTTTCTTCCTAGCGCGTATGCTCATAAGAAACATTGTACCTATTGCGCATGCTTATCTGTAATACTTCACTACTGAGCTATTCCTATGAGCATGCGCTCTATTAAGAATGAAATAGCGGACGATAAAGAAACGTTATGCAAAAACTCTCTACTATTTAGAACTACGTCTTCTAAAAACATCCTTTACTACTGGTTATAAAAAATTGGTTAACATTTGTTAAATTTCTTAATTGCATTCATGATTCTATTTTTATCACATCAAACCTTTCAATATTCTATTTAAAATTTTAATTTTGAGTCGCTGTTTATTTAAAACAATGGAGAGTTTTTGCATAATGTTTTTTTTCGTCCGATATTTTTCTTCCTAACGCGCATGCTCAAGACACCAAAAAAAATATCGGACGATAAAAAAATTTTATGCAAAAACTCTCTAATATATCAGATAATTCACATAAAATAATTATTAGTAAAAATTATATTTTATGCAGTCTTTATAATTGTTATTTTCTATGTCTCATTTGCTATATTCTATCTTTTATTCCATCTAAATTACTTAGAGATAAAATCATATGCAACACAGACTAATTATAATAGATATTTCAATATACAAGAACTGAACTTAATACGGTATACCGCAGGAGAACCTCGAAGCCATATATAATATATGTGATAAACCATTTAAGCAAGCAATATTCAATAGTTTCTGCTCCAATTTCCTCTAAACCTAGTCAATAGTCAAAAGACACCAAAAAGAATCATTTTTATTTTTAAGTTATTTTAAGTAATATTTTTGACTTGAATTTTATCCAATGCTTTAAATAACGATCAATACAGTTGGTTCTCTTTATCATAGAAATGGAATTTAATAACCATATATTATAATTATTAACTGTTTATATTATTGCGGCTTGATGGCCAACTAGTTACCGCTCTGGCCTTTGTTACCACAGATAAGAATCCTGGCCGTGACAGAGATGCTAATTAGTGGTTCGGAATCCACATTAAACTGTAGGCTAATTAGCCTAGAGTATGCACAAAATGACCGTAGAGCGACAAATCAAACTGCTTATATTATTAGCATCTTTATTTTAAAAGATGTTCGGAAAATATTCACAAACTTTAATAAAAAACGTCTAAGCTCGAGATTTAAAATTGCATTTGGTTAAATCTGTTTTTAAATAATACGTTTTTATCCTAAGATTCAAATGCCTTTCGTTATTTCAAGCATAAAAGGAAATGTTATAGAGTGTATAATTATTAAATGATAATAATTAAATAATGTTAAATGCTAATAATTAATGTTAAATAATAACTAAGCTGTCAAATGATAATAATTAAATAATATTAAATGATAATAATTAAAAAATTTTAAATGTTAATTTTAAAGGATAATAATTAAAAAAATGTTAAATGTTAATTTTAAATGATAATAATTAAATAATGTTAAATGTTAATTTTAAATGATAATAATTAAATAATGTCAAATGATAATATTTAAAAAATGTTAAATGTTAATGTCAAATGATAATAATTAAATAATGTTAAATGATATTAATTAAAAACGTTAAAGGTTTATGTTAAATTATAATAATCAAACAATGTCAAATGATAATGATTAAATAATATTAAATGATAATAATTAAAAAATGTTGAAAGTTAATGCTAAATGATAATAATTGTTAAAGCCTAAAAATATTATCTCTTTAGCTAGAGATTTAGTGTCACATTTTCTTAAAATAATTCATACTCTAGTAGAAGTTCAGCAGCCCGGAATACAGTTACTGCTATTTCACTGTACAAGTTAAATGACTTAATTTCAATTTCTAATAAAAAGGCATTACCTCCTTAACTCAAATCTTACACGAGACCAACTTCTTAACTTCTGAAACTGCCTGCGGCTATCTTGCTGCAAACTATTTGGCGCGGAAACGATTACTATTTCATTATCAAATCGAACGCGAAAATCGGGAGCAATTTTTTTCTTATTTTTATTTTCTTCGTAGATAGCTTCAAAAATGTCACTTGAACTATATTGATATTCGATTTTGCAGCTACGTTTATATACATCGAGGTGGGATTTTTTTTTTCTTTTTGCTAAAAATTGTTGGTGCTTTAGGTCATTTTTATAGAAAATTCGATTGGTGCTTCTTGAAGGTTACCAATAAAAATTTGTTTGAGTTTTAAATTGCATTTGACGAGTGCTAATGAAATTATATGATTGATACATTACTGTCAATTAAATAAAATTAGATGTAGTTTTTGGAGATCATTTCTTTACGAAACAATGTTTTCTGTGTTATCTGATACATAATAATGTGTAATGCAATGTTTGCTTGTTCAATAATTCATCTGTTGACTCAATTGTCCTCAATACGTGACAGAGCAAAACTTTCAGCAGCTTCTACACTAATTCTTACCATCTTAAGCTCAGATTTAAGTACTCGGGTCTATTGTATAACAGTTTTTTAAAATATTTGTATCAAACCGTTCGCTTCAAGAAAATTGGTTTTACCAGACTTTATCCTTTTAGAAGACTTTATCCTTTTACCAGACTTTATCCTTTTACCAGACTTTATCCTTTTATCCTTAAATTTAAGAGGATTTATCAGAATCGATTTAATTAAAACTTTTGCTATTTTGAAAGAAAATGGTGTTAAACGTAAAATTATTGTCACATGTTATTATATATATGCATGTATATATATATATATATATATATATATATATTTAAGGGGTCTGAATGGCCGAGTGGTTAGTGCTCTGGCGCTCGGTACCATAGGGTTCGAGTCCCGGCGGTGCCATGGATGTTTGTAGTGGTTCGGAATCCATTTTAAACCGTAGGTCCCGGTCTAATAGGATCGTAGAGGGTTGCGGGGGCATTGTTACTCCGCGTCCGTGGCTTATCTTCAAGTTACACGCCCCCCTGGGTAATGCAAAGTGAGTAACGTCTGTGCAGCGCTTGCCTTAAGGCATCCATGACCAAGCTGCCTAAGTGTTTGCCAGCTGCATTAGAAAGAAAAAAAAATTTAATTAAAACTTTTCCTATTTTGAAAGAAAATGGTGTTAAAAGTAGCATTATCGTCAGGTTTTGTATATAAATATATATATAACTAATTAATTCATATATCTTATTAAATATATTATAACTTTATATACAATCATTTTCTATTGTTGTTGTTACTTATCCTACTTGGTAGACAGCAATATCTAAATCAAGCCATGTGGTCTCATAGTACAACGGAAAGAGGCAGTTTCTGTTGGGATGAAGCACCCGTAGGTAGAGATCGGACTTGGCTCTGAGATTTTACGGAGTAGGGTTGTTAGCCCTACACTCTACAGTCATATTAGACCGGAACCTATGGCATAAGGTGGTTTCCGAACCACTACAGATATCCATAGCTCTGCAGGGTCTCGAACCCGAGCCTATGGCACCTAACTTCAGAGCGCTAATCACTCGGTCATTTTATTATTGCACAATGCAATAATGATAGGCAATAAATAATAAAATTTTATAGTGATATGAATTCAGTCTTCATAACTATTTGGTTATATAATAAATTTTTTTATTGGATTATGATTATGATTTATGACGATTCATTTTCATAAATCTTACACTTCGGATATATGAATTATACCTTCGAATCAACTATGAAAGGAATATACAAACTTATGAAAACAGCAGGCAGCACAAAAAAAAAAATATCACGATACATCGCCTAACATGTATTTATTTAATTTCTTTATATGTAATAAAACAAAATATAGTGAAAAGTTGGTAAAGAATTTCATGCGTAATATTTCATTATTTTAATTATTTTTCGCATATTAATACGGGTTCACGTAGGTTTAATAATTTTTCACATATTAATACGGGTTCACATATTAGTAGGTTTAATAATTTTTCACATATTAATCAAATGCTTATTTATCTGTTATTATTATATTCGTTATAAAAATGCTTGTTTTCAAATATGTGTTGGTTTGAACAAACTTCCAATTTTCAGCAATAATGATACATTTTCTAGAACGATTTCAAAAATGAAACGAATTTTAGAAATAAATATTGAAATCATAAAAAATTTCGTAGATAGAGATTTCGAATCCAGATTATCATTATATCATTGGCAAAGACTTTAATCGTAGAGTCTTCGATAAATTGAAAAAAATTGTCTAGTATAATGGTTTTTTTTCCTCTTATTTAAATGCTTACTTTTTATGACACTAAAGCTGGAACTTGTTCGATATTTTCATTTCTCATTAAAACCCGATTTTTTTTTTCATTTGTGTACCCTGCTTTTTAAATTAAAATGTGTTTGTATGATGTACTGGCTGTATGATGTATTGGAACATTTGAAAATCAATGACGTGAGTTGCTGTATGTGCATTCCTAAATTACAGTAGCAGATGTATTTTATAGCATCGACTCTGAACGCATCCAATGTGTGGATATAGTTCTTTTGATTTTCTAACATATTTCATTTGTTTATATGTATATTTAATTTCTCTTCTTTTGAAAAAAGAAAATTTTAAAATAAAATGCAGTTTTGTTTCCAAATCATAGCATGGTATTATTTGTTGCACATTTTAAAAAAGAATGTTTCATTTAAATAATGGAAAAGCGTTATAGTGTTGTTACAAAAATCCTGTATACTGTAACGACTCGGCATATACTAGGCCTATAACGGCTTCAAGAAGAGAGCCACTTTCAGGTTCATGGGAACAGTTTAATTTTTATTTACAATAATGAAAATTACAGAAATGTATATATATGTATATATAATTTTTCTGTATATATTTTCTGAATTCTGGGTTAATACAAATTATAATTATTTACAAAAAAAAAAGGAAAATTAAAGATTTAAATTGGATTCACAAATGCAGTTCACTCAGATTTTCAGAGTTTTCGAGTCTACGATGAATCTAGTACAATCAGTCTACGGCACACCTTAATTATCACATGGCGTGATACATGAAACCACAAGAATCTCATTTGAAAAACAGTTGGGAATTCTAGCCTATTCTGTCATTCAGAAAAAAAAATAACACTTCTTGTCGACTCGTATCAAAATTATCTGTTTCTTCTCTAAAAACATTTTTTTAAGAAAATCCATTCAGAGGGAGGGAGGTCAGATTCCATCACTTCTCATTAGAATAGACACTTTCTCAGACCATGGTCTAACACCAATCATGATGCAACAGTTCATGGTGTAATTCTGTGATTCTGTGATGGTCGCTAATTTCATGAGGTCTCATTAGCCATGAAGCTGAATATCTGCTATCAGATGTGAGTGACAGGTTATTCACATTACTACAAAACATTAATTGCATGTAATATAAATAACCACTATATTTCTTATCTGCTGTTGAATTTGAGAGTTAGATTTTTATTATGTACTTGTTAAGAATATGCATTCCTCTCTTCTTTGAATGAAATGCTATAACTCTTCCAATGGGAAAAATGCTACAATACACGTACATTTAATTTCCCAGTAGCCTTAAAGTGCATGTAGATGCTAAGATGAAGATACGTTTGAATATATTTTTAAAACGAATTAAATAAAATATTTGTGCAACAAACAATACTGTTAAGAAATTCAGTGCCAATTTGCAAACAAGTAGAAGGAGTTTTATCGTGGGAATGGTTAGAAAATGAAATATGGCTATGATGGTGAAATGTGGTGGTTGGATGCTTTTTCGAATATGGATATAAAATTCATAATCGCACTTGCATAACGAATAGTGAAGGTGGCAGTTTAACGAGTTCTGATTTAATGATGGTCGACTTTTCAAGAAAATCTTGAACGTTGACAATCTCTTGAGAAATGACTAGAGTAAAAACGTATAAATATGCCAACAAAAGAAAAGAGTACAATTTTGAACTCATTTTCCTTATACTCTCTTGATACATATATGAATAAAAAAGGTGGCATACAATTTTAAAAAGTGTTAGAATATATTCAAAACTCCATTTTTTCTTAGAATAGGAACTTTAAAAAATTGATATTTTGTTATGTAAAAACTTTGCGTACGTAATGCAAAATAAGCTCAACACATTTTCAGACTTTTAAAGTTTTGAAAAATCGTTTCAGACAACAAATTGGTTTTCGCAACACAGTTTTTAAAGATATATGAAATTATTTTATTTTATTTTATTAAAATGAAAATGCTTACATTTAAATAAACAGAATGAATAAATTATTTTGCTGAATTACCTGTAAAGCAATGTAAAATAACTATAAATTATATTATGTAAATTAATTTCCGTTGCATTAGCTTTTTTCATATCAAAATGTCTGCACCGTTTTCTTAATTATGTAATGACGATTCCGTAAATGCATTTCGTCTCTAAACTTTTCTTTCTTTAAAAAGGCAAATTGGCTTAACGCCATTAATTGAATTTGATGTTTTTATTAATTAAAACATACAAATGCAGGTTAATAAAAAATAAAGTAATGTGTAAATAAGTTCATGCATTGGAATATGTATACAGTTGAAGGAAGATTATCATTTAATATAAATGAAATTAAAAAGTGTTTTTCGTCTCTAACACTTAAATGGTTTTCATGAATATTTTTTGTCTATAATGTAGTAGTAAATTTATCATATAAACCAATACATTTATTTTAACGTTTATTTAATTAATGAATCAAAATTCATTTTATTGAAAAATAAAAGAGTTCCGTAGCCTCATTTAAAAAATAATATTAAATATGATTTTGTTATTTTTGATTTTAACTTGTATATTAATATAATTATTTTAAATGCTGCAGTATTTTTTGATAATTATTATTTTGATACGGGATAACATCATGTATTGAAACTGTAATATCAATAGTTCATCATGTAATATCAACTGTAATATAGTTCAATAAATCTATAAGCCATTTAAAAAATAGGGATAATTAACATTATATTTTCCTACATTGTGTATAAAGTTTCCTCAATTATCCATTGAAAAATGTAATTTAAAATGTGCGTTTCGTATTTAGATATAAGACAATGCATGATTCCTGGAAATAACGACTAGTAGCATAAATAATATTGATGGACAATTTTATGGAATTTATTTATAAGCATTGATTAACTATTATTATTTATATTTTTGTCAGATTCAAGTAGAAGGCAAGTTAAGTCCCACTCTTTGAAAAATTTTTTAATGTATAACACCAAATATGTTCATAAAAGAAGTTAACGCCAAAATGTGCGAAATTTTGTTTTCTGCATTAGTTCCAAAAGTGGGTAAAAGCATTTTTATCTTTCTGCAGCAATTATCATTATTAAATTATTAATTATTTTTACTTAGTTTTCATTCTTGACTTATTTAATTGACTTAAATTTCGAATATTAAATTTCAGACGAAACAAGAAAACTGGTGTTTAAAATTAAGAATTTGCTTATTTTTTGTGGGGGTTCCCGACAAGAATCGAATGAGTGATAAGACTAATGCCTTCAAACATATGTCAATCTTTAGTATCGAATACACAATCGTATACATGGCTGTGGTTGGTGCATATAGAGGTTCAGAACTTAAAACCACAAGTGGCAATTTCCGTATTTCTTTCTCTCAGACATTTTTTTTTTTTTGCAATATTTAATGAAATTCGAAATTAAACAGTTAAAATGAGTAACCACAAATGTTTGATAGAATGATGTGGTGAATTGTAGTGATACCGAAAGCAGGGCAATCTCAGGTGTAGATTGTGGCCTGATGGCAAATTGGTTAGCTGTCTGGCTATTGGTACCACAGGGTTCACGTTCGAATCTTGGCAGTGGATGGATGTGTGTTAGTGGCTCGGAATCCACGTTATGGATCTGTATGTCCAGGTCTAATTACTCCAGAAAGTACACAAAATAACTGTAGAGCGATAAACCAAACGTGTAGATTACTAGAGATTGGAATGTGATTCCAGTATCTAGTCTTATTTAAGGAAGATTTTAAAGATAAAGAATCCGTAGAGAAACAAATTTGAGGGTGGTCACCAAAGACCTAGGATGACCAATGAAGAACGACATTTTCCAATATAATGAGACTAATTAGCTTCTCTGCTCTCTCGTAACAATCAAATGTCCCCAGGAATACCAGTTTCAAGAAGTCTATACGAGACAGATCTGTTTGTAAGATGCCCGTGTTACTCATGAGTACGTGTTACTCATTTTTGTACACAGTAGAGTTTCCTTTCCCAGTATTTTGTACTACAGGTAAATTGGGTACTGTTCTACTGATGTTTTGATTCAGACTAATCGCAGATTAGCGTCTATATGTCCATCTGGGGGAGAATCAAGGACTCACAGTACTCAAATACCCGAAAAAGCCCACTAAATCGAATGTATGATGGTCTGATCAGGAATCATGTTGGATATGCGCCAATATCAAGGTTTTTAGCAAAGTCTATGTGGTTGCTGTAAAATAGAGGTTTATTAATTTGGGAATTCTTTCCACTAGTGCATCTAGTTTATTTTTATTTTAATTGATGACAACAAACGCGCACATAAGTTTCATCTGGTTAACGAACATTTAGGTTTGTTGCCAGATATTTTGATCAGCAAAATCTCGAAGCCTATAAATCTTGATAGGGTGATCATAAGGGTTCACCTTGTAATATTTTTCCACGAGAGGAGTTGTAGCCTTACGTTCCCAAGAGGGTGAAATGTATACTATATTTCGACTTTCATGGGTAGAAACTATTACAGACGGGATATGGAAATACGTGATGAGTTGCTGTATCGGGATTGATGATAGACCATTGGCTGAAGAAGTGTCGACTCCGATGAGAGTGAAGTAAGCTACCCCCATTTAATGGATTTTCTTAATGGAAGGCGTTTTGAAAATAGTGTACTGCGATGAATCGACAAGTAGTGTTACCTTTTCTCTGAAGTGGCCGAACAGGCGGGAGTTTCCGTCTGTTTTTCCTTATGGTTTTGTGTATCATGCCATGTGATAATTAAGGTCTTTCGCAGACCACGTGTCTTAGCCTCAAAAGCTCTGAAAATCTTATTTTTTAGAACGAACTGCATTTGTGAATCAAATTTAAATCTTTATTTTTTATTTTTTGTAAACAATAATTTTTATTACTTTAGAGTTCTATATTTATATGTTTAATGCTTGTAAATAAAAATTAAAGTGTTTCCATGAACGTGAAAGTGGCCCTCATCTTGAAGCCGTTATATGTCTAGCATAAGCAGAGAGGTAACAACCTCTTGGAATCATCCAACAAGAAGGATGACAGTGAAGACAGCAAAGATAGTAAAGTGACATTGAAGACAGCACTTCTGTAGTAAAACTGACTTCTCAGTGACTCTCAATTTGCCTTATTTTTAGTAAAAATTCATGTTGTCAAAACTGTATAAAATCAAAAAGGGCCATATTCTTTTTTGAATTCGCTATTCTCCAGATGGCTTTGAGGAGTACTTTAAACAATCATACTTGTATCCATATTTATTGTGAAGTATTTTTTTTTTACTATATTAAACTTTGTACATGCATAATTTCATTAAAATTATTTAAGTGGCACTGATGATAATCAATCAAAAGTTAAACTTGCTATTAAATTTGAAAGAAAAAAGAATATAAAGTAAAAATTGATTACCTGACGTCCATTTATAAACTATTTATGAGGATGATATAATTAAATTAATTCATCTTATTGAAACACAAATCATTTACATTATCTTTCTACAAATTACAATCCTTCAAAAACAAAACAAAAAAACATTGCTATTTAAATTATATAACTCACTTAAGAAATATATTGCATTAAAATGCAAATTCAAGATATTTCTTTAAAAGTAATATTTTTAATATGCTTTTATTTTTTATAATTATTTTCATCCATGCAAGATAATATATAATTTTATTTTATAAGTAATTTATTATAATGTATCGCGTTAATTCATTTTTCTTTTTGTCGGAGTATTAAAAATTTTGCTTTTCTATTCTTTTTTCAGCAATAAATGATGTGAATGAACTTTTAAGGACATGCTCTTCAATTAATCTTGAGTACTAATCTATTTTGTCACGAATACAAAGATATTCTTTAACCATGTTCATTCGAGTTCAAAATCATTATTAATTGAAATTATGATTAATAGTATAACCTTGTTTTATTCTATGAATTATTTGTTCAGTAAATGGATTTTATTGTCTTAAATTGAAAGTTTGTTTTATACCTTTGAAAGTCTGTATTTATTTATCAAAATTGAAATAAATTTCAATCGATGCAAAACAATGGTCAATCCAAAATGTAAATTGTGTATAAATTTTTAACATGCGAAACAAAAGTAAAAAGGAAATTTTTATGTAAATAAAAAGTAAAAATTTAGAAATAATAAATGAAAGATATGGAAATTATATTTATATCATACAATGTTTTAGCATATATATATATATATAAATAACAGATGTATAAATTTAAAGTAATCTTAAAAAAAACATGTTAATGATGCTAATAAATGACAAGTAAAATTATTTACAATTGATAAATAATTTAAGTTTTATTGACCAGCCGATTCGCAACCTTTTTCCCCCTGGATATAGAAAAGAAAAAGTATCAAAAGCAATATTGTTGCTTTCTTTCAGAAGATTGGCTTTTATTTCATTAACTATTCAATATCAATGAGCTTTTTCTGATAAATAACCCGAATTAGTAAAGAATAATGGGATCATAGTAATCCAACCAAAATATTATCTAGCTCATAACGTCTATTATAGAAACATTTGAGACATTAATATATCACTGCTGTGTCATGAATTCCAGTTAAGATAAAAAAGGAGCTCAAGAAATGGTGGTAAATGTAGCAAACTAATCGCATGTGGATCATATAAATATTTGAAACCTAGAAAATATGTTTGAAATTAATACTAATTTTGAAAATAAATAGATACATATTTCTAAATAACTATTTAATGGTTTGGGTTTCGGTTAAATAATAATAACTAAAAGTAAAATATAATTTTACTTATGTAAGATTTAAAAAATTTCAGTGTTTTAATCACATATACAATAATAGCTGATATTGTAATCACTTCCTCCCACAACTGTCAGGAGAGCCCCCTTGTGGCGTTTAGGAGAAATTATCATTTGGCCTACAGACTTTCACTCGGAGATCTGGTTTTGTTTGTCGCTCTATAGTCATTTTATGCACACTTTGGGCTAATTTTTGCACACTTTGGCTATAGTCTCTCATCCGGAGAGTAAGCATAATTTTCTAGATCCTGCGAGTTTCCTTTTTCTCTTCCGAGTTTCGTTTTTTTCGGCTCAAAAGTGGAGTCCTTCCACAAAGTTAAAATTTCCAATACTTTAAATGTGTTGTTTAGTATTGTATTTATATAATTTTATGCGTGTTGTGTTCGGGCATATGTAAATAAAACTGTCAGTACTCGAAGCTTTACTTTAAGTATCTCAACCCAACCACACCCAGTTACAATCTGGTTGCTGGATCTGCACCTTACAATCTACAAAATATATTTCTTTATCTTTCTGGTTTGATAAAAATTAATAGAAATAAGACCTTTAATTACATTAGAAAATTTGTATCTGTTAAAAAAATTATTTCTTTTCAAAGAATAAATAATTTTTGGCATATGATAAGATAATCTTGAGAAATTAAGGATTTCACAGAAATTATTTAGTTAAATCTTAATTGTTAATGTTCTACTAAGAAAGAAATTTAGTTCTTTTCAGATATCTTATTAAAATAATTATGATTAGCAGATAGTTGTTTACTACCTACCGGTTAACTACGTATTTGGTTGAAAGACGAAAACAGACAAATCGGTTACTTATTGGGTGTATTAATCAAACATGCAATTCCAAAAGCAATTCTGAAAAAATATAATAACTATTCTGGAACTATTTAATCCAACAATTTAAAAATTATGTAACATAAGAAGTTATTAGAGAGTTTTTGCATACCGTACGTTAGTTACCGTAGGACGTCCGTTAGCTTTTTCTCCCTAGCGGACATGCTCAGTTTCCTATGAGCATGCGCGCTAGGGAGAAAAAGCTAACGGACGTCCTACGGTAACTAACGTACGGTATGCAAAAACTCTCTATTAATTCAAAGTTTAACTTATTTTTGCGTAATTAAAACCCTCTAAAATTAGCCTTTCCGTTTATTAGACCGTTGTGTTTGAATCAGTTTGAATTTGAGCTTGCAGATATTCTTGAATTTAACTCCAAATTTTCTAAATTCATATTCTTTAAAAAGTTATGATGATCGCTTTATTTTAATTTTTGCAAACATTTTTCTAAAATATTTCTTAGAATTGATGCAGAATTCAATACTAATAATCATAAGAAATTTTCACTCAGGCTAGTAATTTATACAATGAAACAATTTATTCTGTTACCTTAAAGCACGAAATATTCGTATAAAAACTTCAAAACTAGATATAAATATTTTATTGAATAAAACATCATATGAAACAGATATAGTTAAAGTATTTTGATCAAAAGAGATTTCACTTCCTGTTTATGGTGTGAATACTGTTCTAATGAAATATTCATGAAATTTTAATCACTGTGTCTTGGTGATTCAAAATTTTAGTCCTAGTGATAAAAATAAGTACTAGTTGTCTTATGGAAATGTATTCAATTTGTTTATCAAATGACTATTTTCTTTATATCAAATGATAAATTTGGCTTTTTCAACAGTTTTCTAGTTTCACTTTTTAATTTATTTTTTTGCCGAAATAAATTGGTAAGCATTTCAAAAGCAGAAATAAATTAGCCCCAGAACTATTCAGCAAAGTTTAGATTTTGCGGAAAAATAACACTTGAATTCAATAAAGATGAATAATTTATTTATTTTTTCTTTTCCGTCCTAACATTTTCGAAAGTCTTCTGGCACATTTTTCAATTGTATTAGGCGTTTTTTTTTTTTTTTTTTTTTTAGTTTTAGTTTTCCAAGGATATTGCTGGGTAACGCTTTAAATTTTGTCTGAAAAGTTTTTCACTTGTCTGTTATGGTCGGAAAACTCATTTATCACATCTGTAATGGGGTAACGCATAAATCAAATTTTCCAACAGGCATTAAAAGTTAGAATGTGATTTAAACTTTTGCAACAGAAACAATGAGTTTCTATGTTAGAAACGTTTTTAATATAAACGTGCATCAACTAAGTAGATTTTAATTTCATTATTAAATACAGACCATTTAAAATATTTAAATAATAGATATATGTGTTTGAATTAAGATATATACTCATAACCGCGACTCGGAAGTTAAGGATAACATTATCCCGACTCGTGGCTCACTGACGTTTGTCCTTATGCAAAAAACATTTTTTATTTTGTCCTTGTCAACATTTCTTATTGCTTTTTTTTTTTTTGTAAAATTTTTTTCAAGAGCTATTCTTATCGGTTTATTTAAATTTTTTCACAAGTTATTGTTATTGGTTTATTTAAATTTTTTCACGAGCTTATTTTATACATAATATTTTTTTTTAATTTATTTCAAAAGATAATAATAATGTAACATTGTTCTTAAAAATCGCTTGTTGAAAGTAAAGACAGTGTTAATGAAATTGAGATTTTTAAGAAAAAAAATCGATTGGAACTCGATAGTCTTTTGGTTTTTTGTTTTTTTTTGTCTGTCTCGTGGCTCATTAGCAATGCACGCCTCTGGTGAGTAACAGGGCTAAGATTCAATCCGATTAAGGCTTTGATGTAGGCACTGTTTTAAAATGAGGAGATTCGACGGCATTTATGATGTTCAGCATCTTGCCTCTTTAATCAGACTACCTGGTGGGGGTTAACCCGGTTTTCCGCCCCCTCTTAATTTTCGCGGTTTTTTTTCCCACACTGTAAAGGATTTTAAATTTAAATTTTTTCAATTATTTCATATATTTTTACTTTAATTATTAATTATTTTTATTGAGAATTGTACTCTTAAATAATTTTTTTCTGACAATTTTGTTAATTTTTTCATAATTATTATGCCTTTTTAAAATCAATTTTGTAGCTGGAAGTAAGAGGATAACCTTTTGCCTTGCAGAAGTTTGATTTAAGTGATGAACGTTAAGAGTTGTTTTACATTTTTTGTTATAGCTAATATTTTCATTTATCATTAATAATTTTGTGGAACAGCATATAATAAATTAAATCTATTTTTGCATTTCGTTTAATTTTCCAAATATAAATTACTCTCATCTTAATGAATTGAATAATTTTTATTGTCATGTATTATCAAAAAAGTAAACTTGATTTTCTTAAGTTATGTTCGCCAATTTATCTGTATTTTCTTTATCTGGAAATATAAGTATTTACAACAAAGCAATTTTAGTTTTAAATGCTATTTTTTCCAATTAAGTGATTAACCTCTTCCAAAAGAAAATATTTCAATTAAGATAATAAAATAAAAGGACAAAAATAATTATGATTCCGCATCATTTATCACTCTGAAAATCACCTCAATTTATATTACACTATATATATATGTGTGTGTGTGTGTGTGTATTCATAAGGTTGTTTTTATTTGTCTGGAAAAAGGTTAATGCTAAACATAATTAGCTATTTAACTGATTAATTAATAGCGAATAAAATAGTTTAATTAAGAATACATAGATATGTTAAAAAAGTTTGAACAATATCTTGAAGGAAAATAATGTAAATTCGTTTTTAATTTAGAAAAAAAATGTATAATGCAGATCTTATCTGAAAAGATTCTAGTTAGGATATCAATATCATTTTAAAGTTTATTAACATATTCTTTTCTCTAAATTTAATATCGAATTAAAAGTTAATTAATTTTCTGAGTATTAATTTTTCAACCAGGGATAAGACATCGATGAAAGATAAGTCGTCTCTTATCTTTGTGTCCCATTACCCATTTTGTTAACTGAATATTTTAAAATCTAAAACAAATTTTAGTGAATTTTTAGTGAATAAAATTATTTATTATACTTTTCTAATCACTTCTCGAAATATTTGATTTTTAAATGCATAATGACTAGCGAAATATATTGATTATCCTAAAAGCATTAAGGTAATATCAAATTATTAAATGTATAAAAATACTTTATTTAGAAGCATTAAAGTTTTCTCTAAAACAAGTAAACCAATTTTTTTAATTAGTAATAATATATTTAATAAAGCTATAAATGGAAAATTAAAAAGCCAGATATTGGTATTTGCTTCTTACCTTTTAATCTCAACTTCAGCGAAAATATTTTTAAAGATGCTTTTGCTATACGCAATTTTGTGTTTATGCTACAACCTGGTAAACTTTAAACTTGTGCATGACATACAAAAACTTCAAATTTAGTTCGTTTGTTAAATATGTAAGTGAAAAACACATCTTACTCTCTCACATTTTAGACTACACATTATACATTTGACATCGTATATAGTCTTTCTCATGCTTGAAATTACTTATATGGCATTCTTATAATACAATCTCTGGAGAAAATGAAATAATATATTAACCATCATTGATTTGACGCTTAATTCTCTATTGTTTCTTACTCCACATGGTCGACAGCAACATCTAGACCAAGTCCATGAACCCGTGTGTCTTAAACGGACGAGTCATGATAAAGGTAAACATGCAACTTCTTTTTGTCCTTGACCTTGCAGCCCAAAGACATGGGGCACGCATTTTAGTCGCCTTTTATGACAGGCATGGGCTACAGTGGAGCTATTCTAACTAGGACGCAATCGGGTAAGTTTAATTTTAATGTAACTAATTGAGAGATTTCCATTTTTTTCGGACTCGTCAGTTTTGACCAATGTTATAAATAAAGTTAAGTAATGTTCATTAAGAAAAAATAAAGTTAACTTTATGAGAAATAATAATTTTCTTTATAGTAAGAAAAATGAGATATATTTATCTCTAATTAATTACATTGATATAACTACCTGTGAAAACATTTATTCTTTAAACACAGAGTTCAGATACAGATAAGAAAGACTATTTCAATATTATCATTCTTTTGTGATAATAAATAGTTTGTCTACAGAAAGATTGATATGACAATTAGGATATCTAACAATCTAACTAAAGTAGTATATATATATATATATATATATATATATATATATATATATATATATATATATATATATATATATATATATATATATAGTATATATATATATATATATATACAAGATATTTCTTGAATCAATCGTCAAAGATGCAACTATGTTCAATGCAAACAAAAACTGATTAAAAAAGTTTATGCGTGAATAGTATTCTTCTGCAATACACTTCATGGGCATATTAATTTTAGGTCTGAATAGACTTTTAATTCGATTTTTTTTTTAATAATTGGGGGAAATTAGAGGAGAAATAACAATCAAGAGGGGGAATTAGCATTAGAAAATGAAGAATAATGACTTTGATAAATTTGATAATTTAGGGTCACTTATCAATATTGCTTATGAAATAGATATTATATTTAAATTACAATTATATGTCTTCAGGATTCATATTTGAATACTTTGTCTAAAATTTATCATTTATTTATATCTATAATTCGATATTTATATATTTGTGTGTTCAAAAATGGTATTTTACAAACTGATCTGCTGGACCATTACAGTATATCGAAAATTAAAACCATGAAAAATCAACATCAACAAAAAACTACACCAATAAACTTTAAACCGATAGCATTATTTTTAGAAAAACTCATCTGAAAAAAATAAACTCAGAAAATGTTGAAAATTTCTTTCATCCATCAAAATTCATACTTCTAAATGCCGATGCATATGCTGATGAATCAATTCAAATTGGAAGGGACTGCCGCGACGTGTACGATATTCAACGTTACGGGTGGCTAGTATGACAGTGATATTCCAATAGAGCTGGTATATCTATAAGAGGAAATCCATGTAGTTAGTTGTTGAATTAATAACAGATATCCAGTTGATAACAGATATAGACTATGACAACATATTCAAACATGAAACTGACGACCAATTGGCTAGCTCTTTGACATTTGGTACCATAGGCTTCAGGTTCGAATCCTGACGGTGGCATGGATGTTTGTGAATGATTCGGAATTCACTTCAAGCTGTAGGTCCCGGTCTATTTAACCTAAAGTGTGCACAAAATGACCGTTGAGCGACCAAACCAAAACAAAAATCAAAACATGAAATTGCAGATATGACATCCGTCAAATTCCCATCATTTGCATCTGTGCTAACTTCCGCGTCCTTTTTGGATTGCCATTTTCCATATGTGCAAGGTGTACAGAGTACAAACCAGAATACAAACAGGATGCTTTCAGAGTAGAAACCAATGAAAAATCTCCTGTGAATCAATGCTAAACAGAATCCAATATAGAAATTCAAACTGTGTGACGCGCCGAACATAAAAATGCAACATTACACTCTACAGATCCCCAGTCACGTTTCCGGATACAATTTCCTTCTTTAAAATGATTCGCCATAGTCCGAGAGACCTGCACTTAAAAAATATATGCAATTTTTGGAGATACCCTATTTAAGGCAATGATTGAATTGGGGTTTCTATTTCGGAGAATAAACATCTAATCTTTCTTCTTGGGTAATTTCATTCATTTTTAAATAGTTCACATGGAAAATATACTTTATGAAATATTATTTAAAGTGTCAGAATAATAGTGTTTTTTATTTTTATTATTATTTTTTTTTTATTACATGCAACTGATTTAATCAACATCTACACTTTTGAAATGTTTGTTATTTTTCATTTTATAATTTTATTAAATAAATATTTCTTTTTTTAAAAAAAGGGCATTTAATTATCTATTTTTATTATTAATTCAAAGGGCATGAGACCACCGCTATGTTTCAACACATTACAATGAAGGAGCTAGTGTCTGCTACGCTGCCAAGGATCTCCGTATTAATCTACAATAAAAGTGTCAGAATAAAGGAAACGAAATATATTTATACTGAATTCACGCACAATAAATTTTCGCATTTCAAATACTTTTTTTACTGGAATATATGAATGACATGAAATAAACAAACATGTTTTTATTCAGTAAACCATTACTGCTTTATGAAAAAACAAAAACAAATTCTATTGCATTTCAGTTGTTTTGCTGTCGAAAGAAATCGTTAAATTATGTTAGCAAGAAACATTGGAATTTAAAACTTTAGTTTTATTTCAAAGTTAGACATTAAAGAAGCACTCCATTTTAGTTCAGGATAACTGAGTTTTCTTATTGACGGATGCAATTTTTTAGAGAAAATTATTGTTAAACATTTTTATTAATGTGACCAAAAAAATTTATTCAGTTGATTTTTATAGAAATTGCAGAAACGAAATAACAGTGAGAAATTTAAGTATTTCAACAAAATAAAGAATGAGAAGAAATATAAAAAATTTCAGAGTGCAAAATGTACTATAACTATTGCCAGAAACTTCGTTATATTTATTATGTTAGATAGCTTAATGAAACAATAATCATAAAAATTGCCCAGACAGAAGGAAGTGAAATGTTCCTGGAATAAATAATCCTATTTCCTGTTCGCTTAAATAACAACAATCTTGTTGATTGCATGTCACATAACTTGAAGAATTACTTATAGAAGGTTAGAAAAATATGATGGATATATATTATATATATTTTTTATGTTATATATATTTATTTTTAATGTTGTGAAGAAAAACATTAAAAGAAAAATAATTTCCAGCTTATGTTGTAATGATTTAGCCATTGCTTAAATAATTGGTTCGAATTTTGTAATGGTACTCGAAATGATTGTATATCTTCATTACTTAAGTGATTCCTATAATTAATCTATATATTAAACATGTTTGTTTACAAATAAACAATTTCTGTATTTAAAAAGAATCTTTTATTACTATTTATTTAACTATGACCTGATGGCCGAGTGACTAGCACTCAGGCGCTCGATGCCACAGGTTTGGGGTTAAATTCCCATGGATGTTTGTAGTGGTTCGGAATCACCTTTAACCGTAGGTCCCCGTCTTGACTGTAGAGCGTTGGGCGTAGGGTTGACAATCCTACCCCATAATAAGAAAAATATCTTCTCTCTCAAAGTCTGCCCACAAGCAGATGGTATTGACCGACCATGAGGCTGTTGCGCCAATGATGAGGACGCCATTAATATTTCTGCGAAAGATTTCCATGAAATAAATGTTAATTGACAGTTTTTATTGTGATTTATTGTTAAGATTTTTAACGTACTATAAAAAAAAGTATTTGTAAAATAAAATACTAAATTATTAAAATAAAGTTAAAAATATTATGTATTTGTTTAAATATATTAAATATACGGTATACACTCAAGAGCCAAAACATTATGACCACCTGTCAATAACCAGTTGGCCCACCTTTGGTGCGCAACACAGCTTCAACCCGTCTTGGAATGGATTAATACCAATTAAATACCACTTCCACCTGATCACGCGCCTTCCACGTCATCCAGGCGAGTTCATTGCAAAATGTAGGGGTGGTCATAATGTTTTGGCTCTTAAGTGTATATAGTGAAACACAATGTTGGCAAAAAAGTTTCTATTGGCGACGTTTTGACGAAATCATTTGGCGATCGATTTCCTGAATCTTCTAGAAATAAACTAGCATTTATGCCGAAACCACAATTATAATCTATGACAATGCTCTAATAAAAAACATTTGTAATTTTTCGAAGAAGAATTCCTTTAACTATTTAAATGCGGTCAATAATCCTATTTGCTCGCATAACTGAAAAATTTGTGAATTTTAAACGTTTTTATTTGCTCTGATTAAAATGTACAGATGGAAAAAATATTTTTTTCTTTTTTTTTTTTCAATTTTACAACTGGAATATTCGACTTCTTTAGTTGTATTTTTTTTTATTTTCTTCAATTAGATGCAAATTATGTTGTCCTCTAACAACATCGGGCAAAAGTGATTTTTTTGTTAACTTTAATGCGGCTCCCATTCAAAATCTTTTTTTTATTATTATAATTATTTCATAATTTTTATGCTTAACTTTTTTTTAAATTAACTATTGTTCTGCTATAATAATTTTGCCTTGCGTTTATTTATTTATTTTAAAGACTTTTTTGCCATTTCCTTCTATAATGTCTTATTGAATGTATTATTTGAGGGCTTATTTTTCATTCTGCTTATTCAAGTAGGAAATTCTCTCTTTGTCAAAAATAATAAAAAATAATGATAATAAAATAGCATTGTTTTGATTTTTATTCTGCACATTTTCCTGTCTTTGAATTTATTTTGTGGTAGGCGCCACTTCCTTATAAGAACAACATTCAAAATAAAAGCAGTTTTTTTCAATTTCCTCACTTCCATTTTAGAAGTTTTTTGAGCACTTTTTTGCCTGGTTATATATTTCAGTACTGGGTTCACTGTGTTAGATATGCAATTCCATGTTTGTTTGTTTTTTTAAATCTGGTAAGAAAAAAAAAAGAAAGCTACTTGTCATCTAATTTCCATTTTTAGTACAATAAATTGCTGTGAATCTCTGTGCTCTATAATGAAGTTCGTATAGTCGAAATATCGTTGACTGTTAGCTAGCCATCATTGCACAGAATTGTTACGGACAGTTTTAACAAATTACAAGCAAATTTTGAAGATATGATGAAAGATCTTCTTTAATTATTGTATTTTATTTTTATCATGAAAATTTTGTAACAATCATTTTGATTTTCTTTTAATTATATTTATGTATGCATTCATAATGGACATAATAATTATAAATTTACATATTATAATAGAATAATAATTTATATATCCATACATTTTATTTATATATGCATACATACATTTGCATATATTACATTTATATATGCATACACTTTTATTTAAATTCCTACTATAAATAAAACAACAATTATCATAAAAAAAATATTGAAAAAAAATTATATTTGTTAACAAGTTTTGTTTGCTAATTATTTTGAATGAAATAAACTGAAATATTTTATGCGGTTTTTGTAATTTTATATTTAACGTTATATTACAAATGTTGAATTAAATAAAATACTGTTCAAAGTATATAGAACTATACAAATTTTTTTCCTTTAATTTTTGTTCTTTAATTTCATTTCATTTATATAACATGGCGTTCGGAGGAATTTAGAATCCATATATCAAAATTTCGTGAAAAATTCTATTTATTTTATTAAAAAATTATACAAATAAATAATCTATTCTGAAAAATATACATATTTTTTAAATAATAAATTGGGTTTATTTTATAAGTGAAAGGGAACAAAAATAATTAACTTTCGAAAATATATGAGGTCGTTAACTACGTTGTTTATGATCTTAAATATTATATTTCAAAATAATGGAATTTAAAATTTATCACTTTTAGTTTTATTTAGTTTTAGCCAAGTACTTTGCATATTTAATGAAATACAATTGTTTTATATGAGTTAACTATTTCATTTTTTGGGGAGGCGCTCAGTACTACAGGTTTCGGGTTCGAGTCCCGGTGGTGCCGTTGATGTTTGTAGTGGTTCGGAATCCACCTTAAAGTGTAGGTCCCGGTCTAATAGGATCATAGAGCGTTGCGGGGGCATTGTTACCTCGCGTCCGTAGCTTATCTTTAAGCTGCACGCGCCCCCTGGGTAATGCAAAGTGAGTAACGTCTATGCAGCGCTTGCCTTAAGTCATCCAAGACCAAGCTGTTTAAGTGTTTTGCCAGCTGCATTGGAACAAAAAAAAAACTATTTCATTTTTAAATATATCATGTTATTTAGATTAGACAATACAATTCTTTACAATGCGCAAATGTGTTTTAGATTTGAACTAATGATTTTGTGAAACCCCAGACGCAAATAAGATTATATTGCCTTTGTATTTTAAAGAATGAACTCGTTTAATCCAATGAATTATATTTTTTAAAATTTATACTTCGCAATTTTCTGAAAATGAAACAGATGATTGAAATTTCTACATTTTCCAAAAAGTTAGGTATTAATGAAATAGTCATAATAGAACTGATATAATTTAAATTAATTAATATTGTTGTTTTAATTTTTAATGTATTACAGTAAAAACTAAATGATATTTCCCAATTGTAAATAAGACTATATTATGATGAAAATAAACTTTTACTTGTGACTTAGTAATGAAATCTTTTTGTCAAATAATAAAAAAATAATAAGCTACAAATATCTTGTGAAATTTTCTTACATAATTATATATATATATATATATATATTATATATATATATATATATATATATATATATATATAGATAGATAGATATATATAACTGTTTATATTATAAACAGTTTACCGCTCGTTTCACTGTATGCACATATACACATACGTATTAGTATGCTGACGTATTCTTTACGTACATGAGGCATATTTATTACACATTTGACTATAAAATAAATAAATTTAATGGATAAAAATAAAAAAAATCAAACATATTTTTAAAATAAACTAATTTTATTAAAAAATTAATTAGTCTATTACTAGAAATTAGTTCATTATTACAGATGTATTTTATCTATACATTCGTTATTGAAAAATTTATTTAAAATCCTTATATGTTAATCAAGAGTTTAAATATTGTAATCTTGACAGACTTAATTCGAATACATCAAATGAGTTTTTGCATTACTCTACAAATATTTCATGCAATAACTTAATCTATGTAAAAGTTTTGTTAAATTTGTCCCAATTTTTGAAACTAACGAAAGAAGATAGATCAAAATGTATATTTAAAATCAGAAACACAATATACTGAACCAGCTACAAAAGAATCATCAATCAAATCTAACACATACCGCCACTAGTTCATGAATTATACAAAAATACCGGTATCACTCCCTTCTGAAACAAAGCAAACTTGATCAAAAAATAAGATTAGCCGGGTTTCTTCTGCCCTTTAACTAGCACAATCGAAAAAAAAAAGTTTGTTATGCAGTTAAAGATTAGCCGGGTTTCTTCTGCCCTTTAACTAGCACAATCGAAAAAAAAAGTTTGTTATGCAGTTAAAGTACAACTGTTTTTTTTTTTTTTTACAACTGTCTTCATTTTTATTCACTGAAAGAGATCTAAAGAAGAGTTGGTGAAAGAAACCAAATACTTTTTCAGTTCTGATTGGGGAGAATTGTGTAAAATTTAATGCAAGACAAGACTAGGATTTAAATTTTTGTTTTATGTTTTATGCATATTTCACCCCTTTTCCGCTTGTTAAACATTTCATTCCCGGTGTAAGACTGTCGCTAAACTTTCTTCTTCTGGAAAATATTTGAATATTCGGCTAGTCAAATATACAGAAGTCTATCATTTGTCAAGAATATTCCAGGAAGAACACAGAAAAAGGGTTCTTTTTTTCGGAAATGGAATAATTCGTATTCTGAAAGAAAACGAGCCCTTTCCAGAGTTTTAAATAAATATTTCCAGTTTTAAAAGCATGTGCATAAATATACTAAATTTTAAAAAGAAATTTATTATTATGTTTCTTAGACAACATAATTGCAAAACATGCTGCATCTCAAACAAAAAGTTAAAGATCTCAATAACGAAAAAAAGGAAATAAAGAATAAATAAAAAAAAATCACTAGAAATTGTATTTAAAGGATTTTCAAAAAAAAAAAAAAAAAAAGAAAGCTATATAATTTAGAGATCAAATATTTTATAGGAGTTATTTTGCATGATACTTCCCTTTTCATACCCATAATGCAATTATGACGTTGTTCAATAACCAATTGAATAGCATCAAACGGGGTCAGATAGTCGAGTTGTGTGAATCTAACTGGTCGTATTCAGTAATAGGCCACATGATGTACCATATAGACTCTAATGTACAAAAGTACTGGCAGCAATAATAATTACAAAGAGTAATGTGTATAAGCATACTAAATTTTAAAACGAATATTTATTATGTTTCTTAAGCAAACGCAATTGCAAAGCTTGCTACATTTCCAACAAACAAATTAAAGATCTCAACAGTAAAAAAAAAAAAAAAAAAAAATGTTTAAAGGGGTTTTTAAAAAAAATGCTATATAATTTTAAGTTCAAATGTTTTAAGGGAGTTATTTTACATGATACTTTCCTTTTCATACCAATAATGCAATTATGATGTTGTTCAACAACCAATTGGATGGTCGTATTGTCGAGTTGAGTGAAACTGCTTGATCGTATTCAGTAATAGACCACATCTTGCACCATATGGACAATTATGTACAAAGGTGCTAGCAGCAATAATAGCGACAATGGGCATATGTATAAATATATTAAATTTTAAAAAGGTAATTTATTGTGTTTCTTAGGCAATAGCAAGACATTTTACAGCTCAAACAGACTAAAGATCTCAACAGTAAAAACAAATAAGTCTCTAAAAATTGTATTGAAAGATTTTTTTTATAAAAAAAGAGATAAAGTTTTTAAAAGGGTAAACTGCACAAATGTGATGCTAGAGCAGATAATTGTATGACGAGTTCGAATTGCTCCAACGACATCATTGTTCACCATATATTTTTCCATTTTACCACGCGTACTACATTCCAACACTCGCCATTTGCTCTTACATCGACCTTTTAAATGTCTACCTTTAACATCGCAATGTGGAATGTGCTGCCATACTATATTTGGTATCATAACCGGTCATCATCATCATTCTGTAACCGTGGCACCTCATAGTAATTCAGCGATGAATCTCACTTTAGTTTTAAGAATTTATAGAACCATGCGAAGCCAACAGTGAAAGGTTTCACCACTTATTGAGTTTAAAATTTTTTTTAGCCATTGATGGAGTCCTACAACACTGATTTTTTTAAACATATGTCATTACCTGTTTATGGGCTGTACGCATAATTAATTCCTGTAAAAGCAGTTACATCCCTCATAGTACTTTGGTTTTTATTTAATTTATTTTATGATTTTTTATTTATTTACTTATATATTTAATTAGTGTAAGCAAAAAGAAGTAGAATGAAAAAGAGTGTATGTGTGAGTATGATATTGTATCCTATATATTTTTTTTTGTTATTGTTTAAAATCGGTCTGCATGCCTTATGTTCAACAAGTGTATTCCGCAAACAGCCCGCTGATGGACGATAAGGATCTATAAGAATACTTTCATATTAATTTCGTAGAGAAAGATATTCGAAAAACTTTAATTAGTCTTTTTTGACAATTGATGTGAGATCATATTACCTACATTGTTAAGATCTCCATCTAGTCTTCTCCTTTTTGACAGCAGTGACTATCACCTCCTATGCGCTAGTTGTACGTGTTACCACTTGGCTTGAGTCGGATATTTTGTAGTATTGACAGTGAAATGAAGTATGTTCTTCACCAAGCCTATCATTGACCCCTTTTTAAAAGTTGGATTATAGATTGGATTATTTATAAATTACAATAAGCTGAATCAATTAATTATAAAAAAATCTCTCAATTTTTTTTATAAAATAAACATAATACTTATTTTACTTAGTTTTGTTATATTTTTTTTCTTTGTGTTGAGTTAAAATGTCGAAATTTAATAGTGGTTTAAAAGAATGTCAGACTAGATATTTCTGACTCCTGCACAAATTTAAACTTCATTCAAAAGTTTATTAACATCTCAAATAGTCCACTTTTATTAATGCTAATTGTCATTATTCAAGAATAATGGTAACTATCATCATTAATGTAAGCCATCATCATTTATTAGATCTTGTAAAAGTCTTTTTTAAGTAAAATAGCAATACGCCGAAATACTTTCTTTAATAATTTTTCGTTTTATTCCTATACAGGTTAAATGAAATCAAATTCAAAAAATGTGTCCCAGAAATATTTTGTTTGAAAATAAAGAAAATTGTAGATTTTTAACTTACAAAATGTGCTGAATTTACCAGCAACAATTAAATTTAGATGATAGAAATTTATTTTTATGAGTACCTTTTATTTTAATTATATATATATATAGAGAGAGAGAGAGAAAACTATTGCAAACTTAATAAATACAACAAAATTCATAGTATCGATGGTAAATAAAGAGAAAATAAAAGTTATCGAAAATATTTAAAGAAGATTGTTTGGAATATACCTATTTTATTCATTACGCATACATATTTATAGGAAATACATAATATTATATTTTTGTGTTATTTTATTTAAATACCTTCCTTGTATTTTGCTGTATTTATTTGAGTTTTGTAATTCTAATTCATATAGGTTTTTTCCCAACTTGTTTAAAATTCTTATTATGATAACTGCACCAAATAATAAGCAAATAATAATTTTATAAAGACTTTCTTTTAAGGCAGAGCTATCTTTATTTTGCAAAATGTTAAAAACAAAATGTATTGCTATCGATTTAAGATACAACATTTTACATTTTTTCATTGACAACAAACATCAAAGAGATATAAATACTAACATAAGTAACAATTTTGATGTAAATGTTGAACCAAATGTGCTTTTTTTAATCAATGTATTCCCAATCTAATAAATAAATGATTTTGATAAAATTCGTTTGATACTGTTCGAATAATGAAAAAACTGTTTTCATTATAAATGCTGAAGAATTTTAACGGAATATAGATTCTCCTTAACTAAAAACAGGTAAATCTCTAAAGGAAATAAATCTCGAAAGGAAACATAAAACCATAGAAAAAAAGGCCTGCAAAGAATTTGCAATTCAAATGAAATACATAAGATGAACGTAAACATTATGCGACGACGATTCTGTGCTCCTTCCATGATATTTTTTTTTATTTCGTAAAAAAAAAATTTTGTTACTTGCTTTATCATATGACGTAAGAAACATTACTCCACGGTTATTTTTGGGTAGTGCACTAATATCGTTTAAAGCATAAATATTGTAAAACAACTGTATTCTTTTACTTTATGTGTTTTGATAGACTTATATCCCTTTCATGTATTTGAAAATAAAGTTGTAGAAGCTTAGTGATCAGAAACAGGTTTCCGGAAGGTTCAAAACCTAACAAACGAAGTCAACCGAAAGATCCCATTCTATAACGGAGATAGCACATTAAATTCTGTAAAGCAGAAAATCCGTCCATTGAAAACGAGGAAGAGGAAGAGAAAGAGAATTTCTAGATACCGCTCTTTGATGTGTGCTTTTTAGCTTACCTCTCTTTGATGTGTTCTTTTTAATTGTAGCTTCACTCTGTGGAATTAATGTAGCCAACTTTCATTGATGTGCTCTAGGTAACTGAAACTTTCGAATCTCAGCCACTCTAATGCCGAAATCAAAATGTCCAGCATTAGAAAATACCATAATTCGAAAACCTGCTTATTCTCTTCATTATACTTGCGGATTAAAATTTGGAAGATTTACAATAAATAAACGAATGTATGATTTTTGCCACTAAATTAAAATATTATAAAGTACATTTATTTATAAAATGGAAATTAAAATGTGTAACTGGGCTTCCTCCTAAGCACTGGAAGGGCGCCACCTGTGGCATTCAGGAGAAATGGACAGTAGGCCTTGAGATACTTACCCGAGATTATAACTATTTTTAACACAAAATAGAGAAATATTTTTAACGCAACCTGCCAATCAGTTGGCCAGTCAGTTAATATTTTTCACGCTTTCTCTTCATATTGAAACTGTCAATGCCTCGGCGCGAAATGGGTGGTCTGTCACTGAAAATAAGTATCATTCGAAGGTTTTTTTTCTTTGTGAATTTCTATTCTTCATATCAGTGTAGTGACAATTTTTAAGGACCTTTTGTAACTTATACTTTTCAATTGTTAAAATATACAAATTAGATTTATTTTACACTGAAAGAAATTATACACCCATAATGAGGCAGAAAAAACAAAACCAATCTAGTAGCTGACACACTTCATAGATAGATCA
Organism: Caerostris darwini; assembly: GCA_021605075.1. Classification (NCBI taxonomy): domain Eukaryota; kingdom Metazoa; phylum Arthropoda; class Arachnida; order Araneae; family Araneidae; genus Caerostris; species Caerostris darwini. Next base: position 497,359 of record BPLQ01008282.1, read on the forward strand.
ACAAAAGCAAAATTTCGACCATGAATCCCTTTCCATCACTTTCTTATCCCTTAAGAAAGTGACCATTTCAATAAGATAATTGATAAACATTAGGACAGCATAATGGAATAATATATACATCACCGGACAAAAAAAATTTAATTTTAGTTTCAAAACTAAGTAGATTGATATTTCTTTATTTACTCTGTACTTCAGAGAAACGTAAATTTTAAATAAATAAACAACCACAACGCACGCGAATTTCAAACAAACCTGAACTTTTAAAAGAGAATTCCAGCATCTGTTGTTAAAATATGATTTCCAAATGCAATGAAAATGCAGCAACTTTCTCTAGCTAGAGCAACACTATTCATCATGGCATTTTAAACCCTTTTCTAGTTTTCTCTGTCACTGAAAACAGTAATTTAAAATCCTTTCTTGGCACAAAGGTTGTCATAATGATGAAATGTTTATCGTGTCCAGTAACACAGTTTTCTACATCACCACCAACGATTGCTAATATTTTGTTTGTTACGACAAACAGCCACAGCGTCCTAGAATAAACAGAGCGAAATATGTGGCGATAGCATTAGTTTAAGCGTTTTACAAAAGCTGTAATCAACAATGTATGCACAAAATACAAATTAACAGAAATCCAATTTTTCCTCTGAACAGTTCTGCTTGACATGGACATAGATACACAAAATTAATAACCTTTTCTACAGCAATCATGTTATTTGCTTAACTTTTCTATTTATTGAACTTTTACATTGTAATGAAATAAGTTCATTAAATAACATTATTTTTATTTTTTGACATTTTTAAAATAAGATGCATTTTAAACACACATGGTCTAAATTATAATCCAAAAAACCTAAATAATTTTTAAATGTCTTTATTTTTAGGTTTTTTAAATAATATTTATGTGCTGCAAAATATATAAAAAAAAATATTTGTCCTCATATTTAATTATTTTACTAAAGTAAATATCTAAATAGAAACTAGTTCTGAAAAAATATATTGAAAAAAATTATTAAGAGGTGCTAAAAATAATTTATTTTTAAAGTTTATTAAAGAAATTATTTTAAATTTTTCTTACAATATATTTAAGGTATATTAAAAGGATAATTTAAAATATCAGTTACTTTAAAAAACCTTAAAGTTTCTGTTTTATATATATAATAGTGCCCATCTTGTGGGTCAGTGACAACGAGCGCCACTGGTTCAATCGCTGAGGTTCAATCAGCTGGCTTTGTTGTAGACATTGTTTGAAAAACTAGTTGTCTCTATGGCGTTTATTATATTAAAATTTTGCCTCGTTAATCTGATTACCAGGCGACAATTTTTCTTCCATACGATACTCAAATGTGGGGCAGTTACATCTAAAAGTCCTCCTGAAGGCACCGCCCTCCTTCCTCAGCGTCACAGAATCAAGACAGACCTACGGGTGCTCCACCACAACAGAAGCTGCCCCCTCCCTTTCCCTCATTCCAGGAAACCACAAGGGTACTTGGATCAGAACTAGATGTTGCAATCTACCAAATCACCAATATTGCAATCACCAATTAGCATCACACAGTCCATTCTGGATTTAGCTTTAAAAACACTACAGATGTCTGCTATGAAAGATTTTTTTAAAATTATTAATTGAAATTTTGAAAAATGTACTACTCAAAGCTTTGTAGTAACATGAAACAATTTTTTCTTCACAATTTTATACATTTATTACAATTGTTACGTTAATAAAAATATAACTCCTGCATTTCTTCTTGTTTATTAGAGCAACCATGGAGCAACCATTGGAGCAACCACCATTCCCATGGTGGGTCAATGCCGCCTGTCCACTGGCATCCTTACATGTTAATTAAAAGCTTAAATATCCTAATCTTGAAAAACTTAATTCAATTACATCAAATGAGTATTTTTGTTTTGCATTACTTTGTAAATATATCATGTATGTAAAAGTTAAGTTAAAAGTTATCTATGTAAAAGTTTTGTTAAATTTTTCCCTATTTTTTAAACTAATAAAAGTATAAATGTATATTTAATATCAGAAACACAATGAACTAAACCAGCTACAAAAGAATCATCAATCAAATCTAACACATACCGCTACTAGTTCATGAATTATACAAAAATACCGGTATCACTCTGTTCTGAAACAAAGCAAACTTGATCCAAAAATAAGTTAGCAAGGTTTATTCTGCCCTTTAACTAACACAATCAGAAAAAAATTTTGTTATGCAGTTGAAGTACAACTGTTCTTCTTTTTTTCAGAGCTGTCTTCATTTTTATTCACTAAAAGAGATCTAAAGAAGAGTTGTTGAAAGAAACCAAATACTTTTTCAGTTTCGATTCGAAGAATTGTGTAAAATTTAATTCAAGACAAGTACTAGGATTTAAATTTTTGTTTTATGTTTTATGCATATTTCACCCCCTTTTCCGCTTGTTAAACATTTCATTCCCGGTAAGACTGTCGCTAAACTTTCTTCTTCTGGAAAATATTTGAATATTTGGCTAGTCAAATATACAGAAGTCTATCATTTGTCAAGAATATTTCAGAAAGAACACAGAAAAGGGTTCTTTTTATTTCGGAAATGGAATAATTCTTATTCTGAAAGAAAACGAGTACTTTCCCGAGTTTTAAATAAATATTTCCGCTTTAAAAGCATGTGCATAAGTATACTAAATTTTAAGAAAGAAATTTATGATTATGTTTCTTAGGCAACACAATTGCAAAACATGCTGCATCTCAAACAAACAAATTAAAAATCTCAACTGCAAAAAAAAAAAATAAATAAAAAATAAAATAAAATAATAATAATAATAATAAAAAATAAAAAATAAATCACTAGAAATTGTATTTAAAGGATTTTTTTTTTTTTTAAAAAAGAAAGCTATATAATTTTAAGATCAATTGTTTTATGGGAGTTATTTTGCATGATACTTCCCTTTGCATACCATTAATGCAATTATGATGTTGTTCAATAGCAATTGAATGGCACTAAATATGGTCACATAATCGAGTTTAGTGTAGCTGCTTGATCATATTCAGTAATAGGCCACATCATACACCATATGGACAACGATGTACAAAGGTAATAACAGAAATAATAGCTACAAATTGCATGTGTATAAGTATATATTATATTTTAAAACGGAAATTCTTAGGCAAACATAATTGCAAAATTTGCTATATCTCGAACAACAAGCTAAAGATCTCAACAGTTAAAAAAAAAGAAAGAGAAAATTGTATTTAAAGAGATTTTTTTTAAAACGCTATATAAATTTAAGTTCAAATGTTTTATGAGAGTTCTATTTGCGTGATACTTCCCTTTTCCCTTTGATCACATGATCGAGTTAAGTGAAAGAGGTTGGTCTTATTCAGTAATAGGCCACATCATACGCCATATGGACAATGATATACAAAGGTGATGGTATCAATAAAAGCAACAAAGAGCGTGTGTAAAAGTATACTAAATTTTAAAAAGGAAATTTATTATGTTTCGTAGGCAAAGACAATAGCAAAACATGCTATGGGATGGCATAGGCTATTTGTTTAACCATTACATGACTCAAACAGCCCACCGATGGGAGACAAAGATCTACAGTAATAATATCATAGTCATATAGTATAGAAAGAAACTGGAAAACCTCCAATCAGTCCTTTTGACAGTTGATGTGAGACCCCATTACAAGCTATTAAAATCTCCATCGAGTCTGTCAGCATATTCAACCGCATGATGTTGATGGCTGTCAACATATTCAAACCATAGTCTTCCTGCTGTACATGTTTATCACCTGTCCTGAGTCAGACATTGTATAGCATTGGCAGGGAAATGAAATATTTACTTTACCAAAGCCATCATTGCCACATTTTTATTTTAAATTGGATTTATTAAATTAAAATAAAACGAGTCAATTAATTATAAAAATTCTTTCATTTTTTGCAAAATAAACATGATACTTATTTTATTTGTTTTTATTATTTGTTATAATTTTTTTTTTTATTATTTTCCTTGTTTTGAGTCAAACTGCCGAAATTTAATAGTGGTTAAAAGAATGTTAAACTATTACTGTCTCCTGCAGAGCTTTAAACTTCATTCAAACGCTTATTAATATCTTAAATAGGTCCAAGTAAACTTTCACTGACTTTTAACAATTTATAATTTGCTTAAATACGTATTTTGCCTTTTAGGTCTTTGTTATCAAATTCTTCCATTGAATGTCATAAAATATTTAATTTGGAGTTAATATGAAATTAGACAGTGTAGAAATGTTTCATATTTTATATAAATTGTTTTTATTTCATAAATTACTTTTTAAGATTTTTATTAATATTCATCCTTTTCATTTAAGATTTATAGTAATTGTTATCATTAATGTAAACTATCATCATTTATTAGGTCTGGACAAATTCTTTTTAAATAAAATAACATTACTTTGAAATATTTTCTTTAAAAATAGTTTCGTTTGTATCCTTATACATGGTAAATAAAATCAAATTTAAAAAATATATTCCAGCAAAGTTTTGTTTGAAAGTAAAGGGAATTGCTCATTTTTAATTCATAAAATGAGCTGAATTCAATATTTAAAGACAAATTTCTCAATAGAAAATACCAGTAACAGTTAAACTTAGAGGATAGAAATTCATTTAAAGAATACCTTATATTTGAATCATATATAGCTACTACTAAACTATTGTGAACATAATGAACAAAACAAAATTCATGACATCGATAGTAAATAAGAGATAAAAAGAAAAGTTATCAATAAAAATTTTAAGAAGATTGTTTGGAATACACCGAATTTTATGCATTTCGCGTACGTATTTATAGGAAATATTTAATCTTATGTACTTTTCATACTACTTGATTTAGATTCCTTCCTCATTTTTTCTGTATTTATTTGAGTTATATAATTCTGTACGTTCGTAACCAATTCGTATAGGTTTTTCCACACTTATTTATAAATTTATTTAAAATCTAGAATATGATAACTGCATAAAACAGCATTCAAATAAAATGTTATGAAAACTTTCTTCTGAGTCAAAGAGACTCACGTTCGCAATTTTTTTTTAAATAAAATGTATGATTATCAATTTAATATAAAACTTTTTTTTTATTCAGAGAAAAAAATCAAAGAGATGTAGAACAGCTACACTTTTGATGTAAGTTTTGAACCAATTGGGATGTTTATTTCTAATCAATGTGTTCCCAATCTAATAAATAAATGATTTTGATGAAATTTATTCGATGCTTTCCGAAAAATGAAAAATCATTTTCATCATAGAAGTCTCAGAATTTTAAAGGAAATATATTTCCTCCTTAACCAAAAAACAGGTAAATCTCTAAACGAAAAAAAATCTCTAAAGGTAACATAAAACCCTGGAAAAAAAGATTTGCAAGGAATTTGCAATTCAAATGAAACACATAAGATGAACGTAAACATTATGCGAGGACGATTTTGCGTTTCTTCCATGATATATTTTTATTTTTTATTTTGTTACCTGCTTTTTCATATTACATAAGAAATATTATTCCACGGTTATTTTTGGGTAGTGCATTAATATAGTGTAAAGCATAAATATTGTAAAAACAATTGTATTCTTTTACTTTATGTGTTTTGATAGATTTATATCCAATTTCTTGCATTTGAAAATAAAGTTGGAGAATCTTAGTGAAGCTTTGTGTTCAAAACCAGACAAACGAAGTCAACCGAAAGCTACCGATTCTGTAACGGAGATAGCACATTAAATTCTGTAGAGCAGAAAATCCCTACATTGAAAACGAGGAAGAGAAAGAGAATTTCTAGATATCATTCTTTGATGTGTGCTTTTTAACTTACCGCTCTTTGATAGTTCTTTTTAATTGTAGCTTCACTATGTGGAATTAATGCAGCCGACATCCATTGATGTGCTTTAGGTAAAGGAAACTTTCTTACCTGAGCCACTCTAATACCGAAATCAAAATTACCAGCATTAGAAAATAACATAATTTGAAAACTTGCTTGCTCTCTGCATTATATTCCGGATTAAAATTTGGAAGGTTTGCAAGAAAAAAACAAACGTATGATATTTGCAAATGAATTAAAAGTACGCTTGTTTATATAATGGAAATTGCCCTACTCGTCGCTCAGTGCTACGGGCGCCGCTGGTGAGAAGTAGGGCTGAGATTCAATCCACTGGTGGCTTTGTTGTTTACACTGTTTCAAAATACGAGGAGAATCACCGGCGTCTGTGGTGTTCAGTATCTGATCTCGTTATTTGGACTACTTTGTGGGTATACCCCAACAAGGGGTAGTTACCCGTAAACGGCCAAACGGAAGGTACTGCCTTCTTTCTTTAGTGACACGGAGCCAAATCAGACTTCTATCTACGGGTACTCCATCAAAATAAAAACTGCCCCCTTTCCTCCTTCCATGAGAACGCACGGATTTATAGACTTGGTCTAAAATGTTGCTATCGCCCGAACAAGTATATAATATATATATAATTATAATAGAAATTAAAATTTTAAAAAGGTGCAGAAATAAAAGAATTTAATTCTCTAAAACTTGAGAAAATACCGTATTAAACATTAATTATTGATAACTTTATTAATTAAACCCCATTTCGTTGTTTTAAAACTAAAGTGCTCGAGTCGATCCACTGACATTCGGGAGAACTCTCCCACGTCAAATTACCCACGCTTTCTCTTCATATTGAAATTTTCCTGACTGCCTATGGCTCGACGCAAAATGGGTGATTTGGCACAGGAAGTAAGTATCAGGCGAATGGTTTTTCCTTTTGAATTTCTATTCTTGATATCAGAGTAGTTACAATTTTTAGAAACCTTTGTTGTTTATTGTTTAATCATGAAACTGTTCAGAGGAAAAATTGGATTTCTGCTAATTTGTATTTTGTACATACATTGTAGATTACAGATTTTGTAAAACGCTTAAATTAATGCTATCTCTACACATTTTGCAGCTCAGTTTATTCTAGGAGGCTGTGGCTGTTTGCAAACAAAAAATTAATTGTTAATATGAAATTAGTTGTTATTCGCTTTATCGACTCAATCGTAAATTGTTATTTTTCAATTGTTAATGGACAAAAATTAGATTTATTTTACTAAAAGAGAAAGAATCCACCCAAATTCAGGTACAGAAAGCAACCTGAAACACTTTATAGACAGATTTGCAGAAGCAAAATTTCGACCATGCATCCCTTTCCATAGTAAGGAAGTGACCATTTGAGTAAAATAATTGGAAAACATTAGGACAGCATGATAGAATAATATACACCTCACCAGATACAAAACCTTCATTTTTGTTTCAAAACTAAGTAGATTTATATTTGTTTCTTTACTCTGTACTTCATAGAAACTAAAGTTTTAAATGAATAAACAACCACAACGCACGCGAATTTCAAACAAACCTGAACTTTTAAAAGAGAATTCCAGCATCTGTTGTTAAAATATGACTTCCAAATGCAATGGAAATGCAGCAACTTTCTCTAGTTAGAGGCAAAACAATTCATCATGCTATTTTAAACCCTTTTCTAGTTTTCTCTGTCACTGAAAACAGTAATTTAAAATCCTTTCTTGGCACAAAGGTTGTCATAATGATGAAATGTTTATCGTGTCCCGTAACACTGCTTTCTACATTACCACCAACGATTGCTAATATTTTGTTTGCTGCGACAAACAGCCACAGCGTCCTATAATAAACTGAGCCACAAACTATGTAGCGATAGCATTAGTTTAACTGTTTTACAAAAGCAGTAATCAGCAATGTATGAACAAAACACAAATTAACAGAAATCCAATTTTCCCCCTTAACAGTTCTGTTTGACATGGAAATAGATACAGAAAATTAACAAACGTTTCTATAGCATTTATGTCATTTACTTTACTGTTCTGTTTATTGAATTTTACATTATAATGAAATAGGTTCATTAAATAACGTAATTTTTATTCTTTAAAATAAAATGGGTTTTATATGCATGTGGTCTAAATTATAATACAAAGACCTAAATGTCTTCATTGTTAGGTTTTTGATAAATATTTATGTCACCAGTACAGCAACATATTACAAATCACCTGTTTGTCATCAGATTTAAATAATTTACTAAATTAAAGTAAATTAATGAGAAACTATTTCTGAAAAATTATAGTAAACAAATTATTCTCAGATACTAAAAATAATTTATTTTCAAAAACCCTTAAAATAATAATTTTAAAGTTTTATTAAGTAATAATCTTAAAAGTTTCTTAAAAAAATTATTTTAAATGTTTCTTACAAGAACTTTAAGGTAGAGAAAGTAAGTATCAGGCGAATGTTTTTTTTCTTTCCGAAATTCTACTCTTTATATCAGAATAGTTGCAATTTTAGAAACCTTTGTCAATTATACTTTTCAATTGTTAATTGATACAAATTAGATTTATTTTACACCGAGAGAAAAGCTCCATCCATAATCACCAATCTCATTCCTGACACTTTATAGTCAGATCGGCAAATTTTGACCATGCATCACTTTCTACAGTAAAGAAGTGACCATATGAGCAATATAATTGGAAAACATTAGGATATCATAATGGAATAATATATAAATCACCAGACACAAAAACTTTATTTTAGTTTCAAAACTAAGTAGATTGATATTTATTTCTTTACTCTGTACTTCATAGAAACTAAAGTTTTAAATGAATAAACAACCACAACATACGCGAATTTCAAACAAACCTGAATTTTTAAAAGAGAATTCCAGCATCTGTTGTTAAAATATGGTTTCCAAATGCACTAGAAATGCAGCAACTTTCTCTAGTTAGAGGCAAAACAATTCATCATGGCATTTTAAACCCTTTTCTAGTTTTCTCTGTCACCGAAAACAGTAATTTAAAATCCTTTCTTGGCACAAAGGTTGTCATAATGATGAACTGTTTATCGTGCCCCATAACACCGTTTTCTGCATTACCGCCAACGATTGCTAATATTTTGTTTGCTTAAGACAAACAGTCACATCGTCCTAGAATAAACTGAGCAGCAAAATATGAAGCGATAGCATTAGTTTAAGCGTTTTCACAAAAGCTGTAATCAACGATGTATGAACAAAACACAAATGAACAGAAGTCCAATTTTTCCTTTGAACAGTTCTGCTTGACATGGAAACAGATACAGAAAATTTAACAAGTGTTTCTGTAGCATTCATGTCATCTGCTAAATTCTATTTATTGTAGTTTTACATTATAATTAAATAAGTTCATAAATAAGACAATTTTTATTATTTGAAATCTTTAAAAGTGCTTTATAAGTAAGTGATCTAAATTATAATACAAAAGTCCTAAATTATTATTTTTTTAAATATCTTCGTTGTAAGGTTTTTTAAATAACATTTATGACATCATATTTAAATAATTTAGCGAAAGTAAATAAAACTCAGTAAAAATTTTTCTGAAAATTATATTGGACAAAATATTATGACGTAATAAAATAATTTATTTTTAAAGTTTTTTACAATAATTTTAAGGTCACTTAAAAGTTACGATTAAAAGTTATATGTATATTGTATCATCTTACGAACTCAATTGTTTTATAAGTTGATTAATTAATTTTTCTATTTTTACCAGTGACTATTTTAAAGCTAACTAAAAACTGTAATTCTCACTGTTTAGTATTTTGATTCCTTTGATCAAAATTCTAGTTCTTTTAAAGTACTAGTTTAACTTTTAAAATCAATACTAAAAGTTTTGTTTTTTGTTAGATATTTTCTTTGCTCACCAGCAATATATGAACAGGAATACCGGTGTATATAATTGAACAATGTGTATAATTTTAAAAGAAAGAAACCACAATCCTTATAGAAAATGAAAATTTTTAAATACTTTCATTCATGAGAGAAATTAATGAACACATTGTAATCCTCAATTACTAAAAGGAGTCAACAACGTTAACAATGTATAGAATTTTCCATAAAATAGAAAATTTAATATTTGTTGTTGTTGTTTCTTATCCCACTTGGCTGGCCAAGCCCACGAGCCCATACGTACTCATGGTTGAAGGGGAAGGAAGCAGCTTCTGTTGTGATGGAGCACCTGTAGGTAGAAGCCTGACTTTTGCTCCGTGACGCGCTTACAGTCATAGGAGACCGGGACCTACAGCTTAAAGTGGATTCCGAACCACTACAAACATCCATGGCACAGCCGGGATTCGAACCCGAAACCTGTGGCACCGAGCGCCAGAGCGCTAGACACTCGGCCATTCAGGTCCAAAATTTGTGAATGCCAACGGCACGCGGTGTTTCTAGGTGGTCACCCACCCAAGTACTGACCGCGCCCAATGATGCTTGACTTCGGTGATCTAACGAGAACCGGTATATTCAGCATGGTACGGCCGTTGGCAAATTTAATATTATTAGGAATAATAAAAAAAAGCATTACAAATAACCCTTTTTAAACCTTTCTCGTGCTTAATGGCAATAAAAAGAATTTTAGAAAAACTTCATTAAAGAGCTATATCTAGCTATAAGACTAACGTTCTGGCGTTCGGTGCCACACGTTTCAGGTTCGAGTACCGGCGATGCCATTGATGATTTTAGTGGTTCGGAATCCACTTTAAACCGTAGGTTCCGGAACAATATGAGTGTAGAGAGTTGGATGTAGGGCTTAAAACCCTATCCCGTAAAAAGAAAACATTTCCTGCTTCGAAATCTGCTAGTAGACAGATGGCCTTGGCACACCATGGAGCTGTTGTGTCACTGAAGAAGATATCTTAAGAAATTCTTTGCGTTTCTTTAGTTCTACTCAAAGCTTTATAATATTATAAAACAATGTTTTCTTCACAATTTTGTATGTTTATTATAATTGTCACATTAATAACTACTGCATTTCTTCTTCATTGTCGCAACAGCCCTATGGTGGGCTAAGGCCCGTCTGCCTACTGGCAGATTTCGAGATAGGAGATGTTTTCTTTTTACTGGGTAGGGTTGTCAGATCTTCGCCCAACTCTCCACAGTCATATTAGACCGAGACCTAAGGTTTAAAGTGGATTCCGAACCATTAAAAGCATCTATGTCGCCACCGGGACTGGAACCTGAAAGCAGTAGCACTGAGGGCCAGAGCACTAGTCACTTTGCAGTCAGGCCCGAACTGAATTTATATACAAAAAAATACACAAGACAATAATAAGTAACAAACCTGTTACAGAAAATCATGTTATTTTAAAAAAGTAGATTTTTTAAACAGTTTTTGTTATAAACAATATCATCCATTATTAAATTTTATTGAAAAGTATGAATAGAAACGATGATCCAATACATTCCAGATTTCTATTTAATTCGAATAGCATAAAATATGCCTCTAATTACTCTTTCATATCTTATTAACGCCATAAAATATATTTAAAAATCAAAAATACCAATAAAAAGTTATTTGCAAACTAATTTAACAATAGCTTTTTTTTATACAGCAAAGATACTTCATTAACATTATAATACTTTTAAAAATATAGTAGATTACATTGATAAAAATCAGCAGTAAATGACCAATTAGTTTATCTCGTAAAATACGGCTTAAATTGTGATAAAATAAACAATTTTCTCTTTAATATATATGCAAATCACATGCGATATCGTTAATGAACATTTTATGAAAAAGCTCCATTAAACTTTTAAGCTCTCGTTAACTATAAGAATAACCATAAAAATTATCTTAACTATAATATTTTAAATACCAAGCGTTCTTTTATTCACATTTTAACACTTGTATATATGAAAAAGAAAATATATAACTAATACAAGGCAGGTTAATAAAAATGTATATATTTTTTTTATAAAATTTATTTCTATTTTTATCTTATATGCTCATCTGATTCTTAAAATTATTCTGAATGTATTATATTTCATATATTAAATGTCAACTATATGCACTTATATTCTGAATCAAACTAAATATTTAATTAAATTAAATACATAGAAATTTTAATTTTTATGAAAATATTGAATTGTGTTTCATAAATTATCATATGTTTTTATACGAATCGGGGCCCTTTGCCAAATAGCATTAGGGCGAAGGTTATATTCGCTGACAGATTTTTTGTAGAGACCGTTTCAAAAAAACGAGGAGTCTCGATATCTTCATCGATTCAGCATCTTGCCTCGTTAGTCACACTGCCTGGTGGGAGTTTTCCGGGTTTTTTCCCAAACGATACAATGATAGTAGTTCCCATAAGGAGTCCTCCCAGAAGGCACTGTCCTTCTTCTTCAGTGTCACGGAACCAAGTCAAATTTCTACCTGTGTGTTCCATCATAACAGAAGCTGCCCCCTCCACTTTTCCTACTTCCATGAGACCACATGGGATCTTGCACTGGGTATAAGATGCCGCTGTCGACCAAGTGGGATAAAAAAAAAATTTCTTTAAATACACTGGAAGTGTGTTTCAAAAAATGTGTCAGTTTAGTATAAATGGGGTCTAAATGGTGCCACAGGTTTCGGCGAACCCCGGCGATGTCATGGATGTTTGTAGTGGTTCGGAATAGAACCCAGTCAGACTTTAGTTTGAATAGTTTGTGGCCCAGTCAGACTTCTCACCCACATCATTCCCAAACTGTATAGAAGCATCTTAGCTCTAGGCCCAGTGATACGTTGTGGCGTAGTAGTAATAGTAGTTGAGCATAAATATTAAAAATTAAAAACAATATTTAAGGTTTCATAGACATGAATAACTTGATCACTCAGCTACACGGTTGCCATTCCCTTCCAAGGACTTCTGTTTCCATGAGACTACCTATCTTAGACCACCTAGAAGTTCATCTAGTTCTGTACTAATGATTTTAATTTTTCACTCTCGGTAAGCTACATCCTAGAAATCACTGGATGCAGGACGGTTGGAGCAGTAAAGTGTTTGAAGAGCGTGATCATACAATTCGATCAGTAATTTTGAATTATCTGGATCATTTACTGTTCTAAAGCCATACTTTTCATTCACTCATTAATGCCTCAATCACATATTTCGACAAATGTATATTGTTGGGAAGTATTTGGAGGTCTCATTTGCCTAATGACATAATAGTCAATGGCCTGGCATATATTTAATAATCTAAAGTAACTGACAAACTGATATTTTTTTCTTCATTCATTTATTTGCTATTTATCTTCTAGATATAGAAGAAGATACAATATTTAAGTAATTTGTTTTACAAAATAATCTATGCTTGTGTATGTATCAAAGGAAATTTTGTATTATTTTGTATATAATTTAAGTGGGTCCAACAGCATATTTCTAGGGCACACTATATTTGAAACAATTCGTTTTCTTTTTCATTATTAGACTTCAAATTGCAAAATCAAAAATTTTTGATGTGAATACCATTTTTCTAGTTATATACCTAGCATATTTATCTCTTATGTAATATCTCCTTCCTTTTTTTTTTTTTTTTTCTCTTATTATCTTTGTCCATAATTTTGCAGCAACTGCTCCTACCGTCGATTTATTTATTAGCTATTAAGATTTTCTAAATTCTATAATAATTGATTTGATGAATATTCCTTCAGCTCTCTGATTTGTATAATCTCTTATGTAGTGTTTATTGTATCATATTGCTTTTAATTTTTTTTCACTAAAATCTCTTTACCTAACGTTTTTATATTTTTCGCATTTCATATTCCTCTTTTTAAATTTTTTAAATTTTTGACATTTAGTTCTGTTCTTGTATGAATTTTCCCCATTGTTCAGCTTCTGTACCTCCAAAAGTGAATTATGCAAAACTTTTCTGCCTCCATCGTGCGTCCTTTCCTTTCACCCGCATCATTCCCAAACTGTATAGGGGCAACTAAGCTCTAGGCACAGTGATGTGGCGTGGTGTAGTAGTAGTAGAAGAAGATACAATTTTTAGACCCTTCGAACTTTATAGTTCCTTTAAACTCTAATGAGCAAAACATGAATGGTATAAGAAATACCAAAAAAACGTTTTTGCACCCATGATACAGATATGGCACCGACAAAAGTTAAAAGGAACAAATGTACATTTCAAACATATAAAGCATCATATAACGGCATATTATGAAACTGTTTTTTTTTCTTTAAATAAGAAAAGAAAATTGCTTTTTTTGTAATAGAGAGAAATAAAGTAATGAATCAGCTCCGTTATTTAAATAGTTAATAAGTTCATATCAATAGAAATCCCTACAAAATGAATATTTTTTTCACTCAATAATCGCTATCAACTATTGAATCGATAGAGTTTTGTTCGCTAACTTCTGGTGAGACGGTTCTGTTCCTTGTGTTTCTGATAAACTACAATGGAAACGTTGAATGAAATCTTTTTTTATCGCCAAACCAATCAGCGAGTGGATCTCTTCCGAGGAGTTATTTCTCTTTATTTTTAGGCAGCAGTGGAAGACCTATTCTTTTCTGCGGTCAGGTTCCACGCAGTCAGGCTGAAATATAAATGACCTTTTTTCATGAAATAAGATCTTGAAGGAATTTCGTTAAAGTCTATCTTTTGTCGAATTGGTTTACCATTGTCTGGGTTTTCTTTCGCTCGCTGTGAAAAAAGAAATTTTTAAACCTCTCAAAGAAGTGTTATTTAAGACCTGCTGAGATAAGGTAATAGTAAAAATGCATAAAATTATCAAGATTAGGTTTTGATATGATAGTGGTTTTTAAAGGAAGTCAGTTATAAAAATTTATTTTGTTACTGTTCTACATGAAAATATTTGGAACAATTATTTTATAAAATAGCTTTTTTATTTTATGCATGGAAATTGTAGAGGTTTAATCATGTTTATTCATTAATTTAATTTATTAAATTAATAAATATAAAGTTCACATTAAAAGCAGTTAAAAATTTTAAAAATTACAGAATTGCTATTTATTAAGATATATTGTTCTAATACAGTTGGCAATACAGAGACAATTAATCTTTATGTCATAAGAAAGGGCTGCACCCCAAACCAGAAGGGCTGAAAGGTACTAAACCCCAAACCAGATTTGAACCTGTTTGTTTAAATATACAGTGGCTAAATATTAGTACAGGTTAGCAGCCCCCTCCGCTCCCACACACACTGTGGTGGACAGGTATGTGTGATGTAACATGCTGAAAATTGCTATGTTATTGAAATTGAATTGATACAAAAATTGCTTATATTTTCTAAGAACTTTGGGCCAATGTATAGGCATTCGAAATTAAGAAATATAATTTAAAAACGAAATTCTGAAAATCATTCTCAACTGTATTTTTAGATTGAGGCCATTCATGAGTGTCTGCGTCTAATCCTCAGTGCCCTGCAGTACGGGACGGATATTCCATGAGTAGTCTTTTAATGGATAAAGAGAAAGGGCAGTTTCTGTTGTGATGGAGCATCCGTTAGTAGGAGTTTGACTTGTCACTGAAAAAGGAGCGCAGTTTTAGTGGGACCTATTCTGCATTCGCGTATCCTACGGGAGAAAACCCGGAAAACTCTCACCATGTAGTCTGATTAATATGACAAGAAGCTAAACACCACAAACGCCATCGACTCTCCTTGCTTTTTGAAATAATGTCTACAATAAAGCCGCCAGCGGATTGAATCCCAGCCCTAATGCTCACCAGCAACTCACGTTGCCACTAAGCCACGAGTAGGGCATGCAAATGCAATGAATTCATTCATTGATGAATGATTCATTTTTGGCATCATTCATTATAACATCTTCTTTTAAGTCATTTATTTATAAAGTCTTATCATTAAATGCAAATTACAATTATTTTGTAATCGTATTAAAATTCATTTGCTAACTGTTTCCAATTTTAATTTTAATTCTACCAATAATTTACTAAGTACGTAAAAAGTACTAATTTAGTAGGAAAGTGTAACATCTCTAAACTGTTTCTCAGTGGAACATTGGACCATTTTAATCTCACTAAGAGTTGCGCTTGAAAAAGTTAAAGAGTAGAAAGAATGGTTAGCATTTTATTTGAAATTCCCTTAGCTGTTAAGCGATTAGAATCTTCTTCCTCCTTTAAGAATCAGCTGCAGAGGTTTGTATTAAATTTTTGTCATTCTGAACTCCACGGTTTGAGCTTTAATTCATACATGCTTGCATTTTTTTGTTATTTAGGATAGTATATACAAATTAATTGCCGTATTTAATGAATAAAAAAGTTAACATATTATTAAATTAAAAGATGCCAGATCAAAAATGTAATTTAATTGGTGGGAACTAGGCGTAATGTTCGAGGAAAGAAGTATTTAATTCCGCTTTAAATCTTATTCATATTTAATACTTTTCTGATAATCTTCTTTAATTTCCGAAAAGTTCGGGAGATAATCAGGATTAAAGTATTTGTTCTAGCACACTTTGCTTTGTATTGCCGATAATTTTTTTTGTTCTAATGCAGCTGGCAAACACTTAGACAGCTTGGTCTTGGATGCCTTAAGGCAAGAGCTGCACAGACGAACTCACTTTGCATTACCCAGGGGGCGCGTGTCACTTGAAGATAAGCCACGGACGCGGAGTAACAATGCCCCCGCAACGCTCTACGATTCTATTAGGACCGGGACCTACAGTTTAAAGTGGATTCCGAACCACTACAAACATCCATGTCACCGCCGGGACTCGAACCCGAAACCTGTGGTACCGAGCGCCAGAGCGCTAGCCACTCGGCCATTCAGGCCCTGTATTGCCGATATCCAATATATAAAAAATACCTAAAAAGATTCCTTCACTAACTCACAAAATTAAAAAAAAATATTAAAAATCCGCACTAACCCCATCAACAGATCAACACCGCGATTTTGTCAAATCAGATTCGAAGGCCGATGCTTGATAAAACGGAGAAGAAAAACGAAAAATGTAGATTTATTTATATCTTAACGTTAATTAACGTTATTCTGAATTAAATTACAATTATTAATAGACATCTTTATATTTATCATCAGCCCACAATAAAAATAAACTTATTGTAATTACTTTACAAAAGCATAGGGATCAACTATTCAAAAAATCAATAGAAAGTATGTATAGAAGGAAGGATATTACAAATAAACACTTGCACAAATTTATGATGACAATATCATAAATTTAACTAGTTACGTCATGTTCTTCTGTTTACAGTTCTAAAACAGAACTTTATAGACGAAGCAATTTATGCCATGTATCAGAGAGGCCTCGTTCAAATTACTGAGGGCCCATCAATCAAAATAATGCAACTTACTGCAAAAATTAATTTGTATTATCATTGTCAGTGAAATGGGCCTACACGGTGATCAACATCACTGTAGGTAAAACTTCAACTTTATTATTTTGATGATTGGTTACAGGTGTAAATTGTCAAAATGTCTTACTGCCTTGTGATCCAACATTCCCATGAGGGAACTGTTTCTTTGGAAATTGATAATTGGTTCATATTCCACAGGTACCACTACCACCACAGTTTCCATAATTTCTTTTTCGAGCTTCCAATTTGTTTCTTTTCTCACCTTCAATTTTTTTTCATTTCAAAGACTGAACTCGTCTCTTCTCTGAAAATTCACTCTCCTCATTTTTGGAATGAAGGGCCTGAATGGCCGCGTGGCTAGCGCTCTGGCGCTCGGTACCACATATTTCGGGTTCGAGTCCCGGCGGTGCCATGGATATTGTAGCGGTTCGGAATCCACTTTAAACCGTAGGTCCCGGTGTCTAATATGATCGTAGAGTGTTGCAGGAGCATTGTTACTCCGCGTCCGTGGCTTATTATTCAACCTCCAAAGCTGTCATGACTTGTTTAGTTAAAACAATTAATGTTAAAGGGAAAGTAGCTGATTCAGTCCCTGTTCACTCAACTAGGGCCATTTAAAATGGCACACTGATATGAATTTCAGTAACATACTTTACCCATTAAAGTTTACTTTACATGGTGCAATGCAGATTTTTACAAGTTACCCTTAAAATAAGCTTCAGGAAAGAATATCCCTCCTTAGAAATACAGTTTTTATGAGCCTGAATGGGCGAGTAGCTAGCGCTCGGTACCACAGGTTTCGGGTTCAAGTCCCGGCGGTGCCATGGATGTTTGTAGTGGTTCGGAATCCACTTTAAACCGTAGGTCCCGGTCTAATAGAATCGTAGAGAGTTGTGGGGGCATTGTTACTCCGCGTCCGTGGCTTATCTTCAAGTTACACGAGCCCCCTGGGTAATGCAAAGTGAGTACATCTGTGCAGCGCTTGCCTTAAGGCATCCAAGACCAAGCTGTCTAAGTGTTTGCCAGCTGTATTAGAAAGAAGAAAAAAAAATTTTTTAGAAATGATATCGTTCTCTTGTCATCCTCCTCTCCATTAATTCTCTCAATAAATGGTCAGCATCTTCCTTTATAGATCACCTTTTGACCCTCATTGGTGAGAATGGAGAATCTTTTGTCTTCACCCCTCACTCTGAAAATCGACTGGTCAAAAATTAACTTTTCATGCTCATGTCGAAACTAGTCGATTTTCCCACGTCAAATAAATATATCTTAATTGGACAGTTTAATAACCCCTCTACCTACTGTCACAACCATACTTTCTCAAACGTAATTTTATCTTTGCAAGGCTACATGTGCCCCATCATTAAATAAATCTTGACCACAAACGGAAAGATGCAAAACAAAATGCCCCCAACCGGGACAATAATTTAGCCTTTATTCCTAAGAAAACCCTTACCCTGATTGTTTCCGGGGAAAAAAACCACATCTTACCAGATATCCAGTACCGGATATCATTAACTCTGAATGAATTTATAGTCTCTGGCAATTCTACCGGATGTGAAGGAAGGTGAGAGGGGAGAAGAAGATTTTAAGAAACATGCAATGAGATACCATGTCCTTAAATACTAACACACACACACACATATATATATACATATATATATATATATATATAATATATATATATGTGTGTGTGTGTATCCTCTTGTCGGTATTACTTTTAAAAAAATTTGATATATTAATTATAAAATTTAACGTCCAATTCCAACATTAGACATTTGATATTGTTTTTAAAAAAAATTTAATAAATAAATGTTACCTTATTTATCTTCTGTGATCCACATTTAATTCCGTATTTTTATAGAGCACATTATAATATTAAAAAATAAAAACTACATTACATCCCACATTAATTTTCATATACATGTAACAAATAACATTCATTGGTAATACTTTTAATTTACTGAAAGGAAATTTAAATACATAAAATCTTAACATTAAAAACAGCACGTCAATATCTTTACCAAATATATTATCGAAATTAATAATAATAACTGTCTGCCAAAAATGAGCAGGTTAAAATGTAAAAATAAAAGTTACACAGCAGTTGAGATTTTGAAGTTCGGAGACAACTTTTAGCAAAGTAATTTAACTAGTGGTAAAACAATTGCAATTCTTGATAATAAACCTCACATTGTGTGAAACCGATGAAATGAATTAGATATCAAAACTATCTATACTTTTAACAAATAATGAATACTCACATGAAATCATTGTAAAATGTCGTGCTAATTCTGAGTGAAAATATATTAACTTTACTGATAAATAATTAATTACTATTGACTCAAAATAATTATTAGAATTGTTTTATACTAAAACTCCCTGAATGTGAAAAGTTGATAGGATGAATTACCTATAAAATTATCTAGTTTAATAAATAAAAACAGGTAGATACTTAAATAAACCCTTAAAAAATAAAATGCTAATTCTGAATTAAATTATTTCGTTAAAGTTATTGGTAAATAAATAATTACTGTTTTTACATTGAAAGAAATATAACGATGACAAAGAATTAATAATGAATGCATATTTTACTTCAAATTCATTTTTATTTGAATAGAAAATTCACCCACGATCATTTTTATTATTTCACTACAAGTGAAACACTAATACATAACGTAAATGATAACTATACGCCAAAAAATAATAAAACACATCCGAATTTTATCAGAAATAACTACAAAAAAGATCACTCCAAGCAATCTGGCAAAGTAAAAAAATAAGTAAAAGTTATACAGCAGTTGAAGTCTCGCGAGTTGTAAATCGCAGGGCAATATTTACCACGGTAATTTCGGAATCCGGGGGAACGCAGGCTGGGGAACTCTTTTTTCGAATCCAAGTCACGCAAAGAAGTTCCCCGCCTTATTATGTGAGTATTAGAAATAAGGCAGTGACAAGCAACTGAAAAGTATTTGCAATAATTCGCTCCAGGAAAGAACTTCACTTAATTTATTCAAGGAATGTAAGTTCTAGAAGAAGTTAACTGCCTTGAATTTATATCACAGAAAAGTGCGCGAAATCTTTCGGTAAGCTGCTCCCGAAAAATGGGAAAATAATTGTTTCGAAGTTGGAACTTTTTGTAAAAGTTATTGTTATTTAACGATAAAGATAAATATTGCATTGTTAGAATAAATAGTTTGATAAATTTCGATATATACGTTTCCGCATTGTCTGTTATAGTGATGAAAGAGATTTTCTTTTGTATGTGTATGTCAAGAATTTTATTTTTTACAAATGGGGGGGCTCTTATTTAAATGAAAGATCAAATACAAACTCATATGTGGAAACAGATATCTTTATTTGTCTCACATATTTATTTTAAAGAAAAAAATGAAAACTTTTATCATGCAACTTGATTGTCCATGCAAAGCCTTTTGCAATTTTTTTCTAATTCTTCTCGATTTTTCAAAGTAGTGTCTGCAATTAAGCGTTGACATTTATAATAAATTCCTGTGTTTAATGGATGGAAGATATATGTATCTAATGGATGGAGGGAAAGGCGGGCAGCTTCTGTTGTGATGGAGTACCCATAAGTAGAAATCTGACTTCCGTGTTGCTAAAGAAGGAAGGCAGTGCCTTCTGGGGGAACTTTTAGGGAGAATTACCTACCGCGCATATGTGTGTCGTATGGGAGAAAATCCAGAAAACTCTCACAAAGTAGTCCAACTCACGAGGGAAGATGCTGAACATCCCAAACGCCCTCGAACCTCGTCGTTTTTTGAAGCAGTGTCTAGAACAAAGCCGCCAGCGGATTTAACGTCAGACCTAACGCTCACCAGCAGCAAAAATTGCCACTGAGCCACGAGTCAGGCTCAAATCCTTATCTTCTTCTCATGATAGCATGTGTGAAATACCACAGGTCCTGGAGTGTGGCAACGACTGGATTGCTTTAATATGTTATGCATCAATATGCAACATGCATGTGCAGACTTCTAAGGAAGTCTCAGTTTTTACAAATTTTCCGGGCAGACCCTTGATGGAAATAAGCAAATAAAGTCTTCCAAGAGTACTTTTTAAGGTCGTAAAACGGTTGCTTTCATTAGCATGATGGAAAGCAATATGTGATTCATTAGTTTAAGTGACCTTCTTTAATGATCCTCAATAATCCGATGAAGAAGAATAAATACTCATTAACTTTTTCCTCAGAAAACATTGCGCAAAGAGCCAGATTATCTAAATCAAAATGAGATTCATAAATACAAGTGATCCTCCACCACACCTCAATACTCAAATGGAGATGTTTAAGTTCCCATTAGTCTATTCTGGCAAGTGGGATCTTTTCATCGGAAGACGTTACACGAGGTACTGTTTATTCATGTCATGTAAAGTGCAGTGCAAATACAGATGAACTTCTTCCACTCCGTCCATTGCACATTATTAAATACGCATAAGGCTATTTTCGATGAATGGCAGCTACTCTAAGCACACAAATAGAACGATGACTCTTGTGTGCAATGGACAAAAGTGTATCAAGCAACTATGTGTTCTAACGCATTTTTTCCATTACCACTATAAAATTCACTTGCAATGGTAGCTGCTATAATGAATATATAGCCAGAAACTAGCGAAACTTCTCGCCTGACTCATCAATAATTCTTTGCCAAATAGTTGCATGTCCCTCATTAAATGCTTCATATACCTTGGATGCATGCTAATATCAGCATATTGTAGCGTAGCATTTTAACAGATTAGCAGTTTCTAAAACACTTTCTCATATCCGTCAGATGATCAAAATTTGTCCTTTGTTGAAGTCCCACAAATCTTCTTTCTATGATATTACAACAATACGAATTGCTGCTTGACAGATCCTGTTCCTATCTATACTTCCATCAGTTCCAGACTCATTATTGCATTTGACTATATTTGTATATATCTTCATTTGCATAATGTACACATGGTATTTAATATTTTGGTTTAATGGTATACAAATTTTAATAAAATATGTAAATTAATTATTAACTGCTTACAAACTTTCAAAACAATCCTTAAGCAATTAAATCCTAAATTTATTAAATCCTAAATTGAATTCAACTGAAAAGTTTAGCTTTCCCTTTTAAGAATGTTGTTTCAGATAACAAAATGCTGCTTATGAAAAAGTATTGCTGTTATAAAACCAGACATAAAAGGAGACATTTCTGAGAGTTTTAGCTGTTGTAAGAAAAGCCTTTCTCCCTAGAGTTCTAAAATCTGGGACACAAACTCTAAATCTAAAAGCTTTAAAAGACCATCATGTTGCTGCTCAAGTACCAGGTTTCCTATTGCCTTTCCTTTATATGCAATTCGGCCATTTCGAAGTAAGTCGAGCCGTTTTCATCGATTTCAAATGATCTTGCAGAGAGACTGCGAGCTGCGAAATAAAGCGTGGTAAATGAAAAAGCAATCGAAATCTTTTTTTTTTTTTTTTTTTGAAAAGGAAAAAGCATATCTAAGAAGGAAGAAAGACTACGTTTTCATAAAAAAATTCAATATTTTGCATACTGTAATTCAAGAGTTTAAAGAGAAATGTAAGAAACCCTGCTGAAAAATAAAAATATTTTGCAGTTATTTCTTTTCACGCCATTTATAATGTACTTTCACTATATACAAGAGTATACAAAACTAAAAATTCTTCTGACCTTTTAATGTTTTACATTATTAAATTAATATGACTAAAAAAAATGTAAAGTGTTTTTTCTTCAAAATCAGAGTAAATTATTCTGTTTGGAATATTTCACATGGAAAAAAAAAAATTTTTTTTTCAAACTTATTATTTTTAAATACGAAATTACAAAATTAAAATTGAATACATTTAATAATAGCATTATAAAAACGTCTTTTGCTTTGTAAATCTTTTTATTTTAATTCCATAAAAAGATTATTTTTTCCCTAACAATATTTTCACGCTGTTGATTTTTAATACTATAATAAGAAACGAAAATTAATTTATATTTATAAGAAAATTAACATAAATAATTTAAATAATTCCTTTTTTATTTTTGTTTATTTTAGTTTAAAAAAAACCATCTATCCTATATGCATATATTTATAAAAATTTAAATATAAACAACATCTAATGCATTATTTTTATCAATTTTATTCTAATAAAAACACTTCTCCATAATTTATTATTTCATAAATATTTAAATTCCTAAAAGTTCTCAGAACCTTTCTAAAAATTTGTAAATGCATATTCTTCCAAAGTTTAGATCAAAATAAACTTTCACGCTGGCATAACCTCACTAACTTTATCAATGCCAAAATTTCAATTAAATTAGATAAAAGGCTTTCAAGAAATTCCTTGACCGAAAAGAAATTATTTCCGCAAAGCCACTCCTTGTACTTCCAGGAACTTTTAATGTTATTCATGTAGTTGATGTCAAAAAGAATTCCCCATTGTCCTAATACCGTCAGTATATCTGTTAATAAATTAGTTAATAATTCTTCAAATAATGTGCATCCTAATTATTACTACATAAAAAAAACTCAATATCTGGTATATAATTTTGTCCACATAAATTCTTCTAGGATTTTAAGTGTCAAAAATAATTTTTTTTTTCCTCAAAACTTTTCATCGTCATTTTTTCTCTTTGATGTATCTGTCCAAAAATTATTTTAAAAGAAAACTGAATATTATCATGAATTTCTTTATGATGTGTAAACAGGGTCTTTCTACTGATTTAAAATGATGGCTATAAAAATCATAAATAATAAAAGATTGGTTATTTGCACTTTTTCAATGTGCACCGTAATTATAAGCACTTTAATAATATCCATTCATAACGTTCACTTTCTTAAAGACTGTGATTAAGTACACCTTCTTTTCACTACCAATATTCAATAATCACATGCTATCGATAAATCAGTAGTTACGATATTATATGAATCCACTTGAATATTAGAATCACCAACACAACACATACAGTGATTAAGTGCACTTTCATTATGTTACGAATCTACCAATATTCAATAACCACATGCGATCTAGGAATCAATAGTCACAATATTACATCAATCCATTCAATCCACTTGAATATTAGAATGACCAAATATCCACGTGGATACTAGAATGACCAAGACAACACAGACCATGATTGTGGTCACTTTCTTACAGACCATGATTAAGAATCGTTCATAATATCTCAAAAAATAATATATATGCAAATATAATAATATGTAATACAATAATATATAATATGCAAATAATATTAAATGACCATATGCTGTCTATAAAGCAGTAGTCACAAATACAATTACATACAAATACATCAATCCATTCAACATCCACGTGAATATTAGAATGATCAAGACAACACAGACCATGATTATGTTCATTTTCTTACAGACCATGATTGAGAATCTTTCATAATATCACAAAAAATAATATATATGCAAATATAATAAGTAATATAATAATATATAATATGAAAATAATATTAAATGGCCACATGCTGTCTATAAAGGAGTAGTCACAATATTACATCAATCCATTTAACATCCACGTGAATATTAGAATGACCAAGACAAAGACCATGATTATATTCACTTTCTTACAGACCATGATTAAGAATCTTTCATAACAACACAAATCAACCAATATTCAATAACCACATACTATCTATAAAGCAGTAGTCACAATATTACATCAATCCATTCAATATCCACGTGAATATTAGAATGACCAAGACACGTTTTAATATAATTAGTTTTCTTTTATTAACTAACAAGCTGCCATCTGCACCATTCCCTCGGAATTGTATTTGATCGAATTACCAATTAGGATTCAACTACAAATCGTGTTTTCTTTCCCTCTTTTCTTATTTTACACAACCACTTTCTTGAATTAAATCATTGGAATGAATAAATTCATGATGTCTCCTGGATTTTTATAAAAATTCCAAAGAAATTTTATGTTTTGGTTTGGGTTTTGAAACTTAGATCTTTACCCACTTTTTTTATATATCCCGGTTTTGCTTGCTATCATTTCACTGGCAATTTTGGTAACATCTATTTCGTGAATTTCAGCATAATATATAAAAATCTTGAATTCTATAGGAATTTAGCAAAAAATACTGCTGTTTTTCTATCATTTAAAAATGTTTTTAAGATTTTAAGAACTTCTGTTTTATTTTTTTAGCATATTATCCAGTTTTCTGTCCATCATAATCTCTTTTGTCGTCCATAAAAATCCTTACCTATTCGAATAACATTCCGTTAAAAGTATTTATTTTACATCTCAGAACCCTCGCTTGCCATTTTATTGGTTTTTCGGGTACCATCATATGCATCATACATGAATAGTAACGTATTATAGGTAGTTACATATTCACAAGAGATATAAGTGTTATATTCTACTGTGATGTTTTATGTCGAAACAGTACCAACAGTCTACATCTAGTTTCTAAAATTAATGTATACATATATCTTTTAAACTCAATTACATATACATAAGATCCCTTTGGCACTGGATCACTGATATTTTTCCATGATTATTTTTAATTTCAAGATATATGGATTAATTTGAAAATAACTGTAATATATATATACACAGTCCAGTCACATTAATGTGACCACCTGTCAAAAGCCAGAATATACACTCTTGTATATTCTGGCTTTAAGTGGAGTGTGGAATGTGGTATTTAAGTGGTATTAAGTGGAATTATTTATATACACTCCACTACAATGTGCTGCCACCTGCCTTTTGTGATTGGTTATTTCACGTTGATGTCGAAAGTAGGTGGTGGTCACGTTAGTGACTGGATTGTGTATATCCCATGAGTAGTCTACTCATGGATGGAGGTAAAGGGGCAGTTTCTTTTGTGATGGAGCACCCTGTAGGTAGAAATCTGACTTGGTTCCGAGTCGCTGAGGACGGAGGTCATTTCCTTCCGGGAGGACTTTTACGGAAACTGAACTGCAGCACATTTGCGTATCGTATGGGAGAAACCCGAAAACTTCTAACCAGGTAGTCTGACAACGAGGAAAGATGTTGTACATCCCAAACGCCATCGAGTCTCCTCGTCTTTTAAGCAATATATATATAGATATATATATTATTATCATTATTATTATATTGAAAAAAATGACGCTGAGACAGCATTCTGATATCTGAGTCGAATAAGTATAGATACGAATGGGATTACATGTGAAACATATTATAAAACAGGACTAATATTTAGTTTACATAATCTAAAGACATTATAAAGCGTTTATAATGCTACTTCAAGAGGCAAAAGTCAATCATTTCTACGTTTGTTTTACTAATTTAAGGTTATCTGATTTGTGGTTTAATCACAGCATGTGTAGTTTGACAGCAAGTAGGCTATTGTGCATTGTATACATTTATTTCAAATATTTCAATGGATATTACAATAGATCATGTTTCACATCATTTCATTGGACTCCTAATTTTAATTTCACGTGTTTTTCTGTATGCAAATGTTGCCATTCAAAAGTGGAAAAATTATCCCTAAAAGTATATTCGAAAGTAGTATTATGAGTGAAACATATTGAATATCAAGTATTTGATGAAAAAGAAATTTTGGTCTCTTCCTTCTAAGACTTCGAACTTTGAACAAAGTTATTAACCACTAAAACGACAAGTACGTAGTAGATCCGATCGTATAAAGTAGATTCAAATGCACCAAGTAGTTAGGGGAGTACTGCAGGGCTTGCACATCTTACTGCTCCAATTTTTAACAAATAACGCTTAGGAGAAAAATCACAATTAAAAGACTTTCTAACCAATAGATGTATCGTACTTCTCCGTATAAAAACATGGAAGCTTTCAATTAAGATTCACTTTTCAGGTTTGGAATTTATCTCCTCTACTAAGAGAATAACGAAGCGCTATCCACCAAATCGACCGTAAAAAAATATTTAGTCTTACAAATTTTATTAAACTACTAAAATAAATGACTTAAATTCATTTTTTTCCTGTTTGTAGTAATTAATATGATGAATCAACATAATCACTAATTAAATGCAAATTTATGAAAAAAAATTGTAAAAGCTGCATTAAGTTCGATTGTTAGAATCATATCGAAAAAATTAATAATAATAAATTTTAGAAATGTGATGGAATGCTCACAATATATTTCTAATAAGAAAAAAAAACTATGAATGAATGAGATTTTCTCAAAAATGGGTTTCCATTAAGTATACGAGTTCCTTTCCCTACGCGTTGCACAAAATTTTATTCGGTAATGCCTCGGGCATCTAAAACGTGCAATTTGTTTTGGAAAAAAACATTTTTCCGTATCACAAATTTTGATTTTAGGTCGTTTTCACTCTCTTAGCTATTTTTTATCGGGAAGAAATCTCAGGTTCCCGAGACTTCATATCTAACTCTTTTACGTTGGGAAAAGTTTAACGCCGTAAAATTATTTATTCGGAGTTTAAAGAGTTATACGTGAATATCATTGTTTGTAGTGAAAATGTGGGTTGAATATTTTTTAATCTGGTACCAGAAAATAACTGCGAACTTAAAAAATTTAGAAAGCAATGTTATTTTTTTTTATTTTCTCCGTAAAATGTCCGATTTAATGAGTTTTTAAATTTTAAATCATATTTCAAATTGCTTCATTGCCTAAGTGATATCCCAGTGGCAATATGCGCCCGAGTTTGAGCGGGAGCTGAAGTTCATATGTGCTGGCGCCGTGCGTTACATTCACTGCTTTCGAATATGAGGAGATTCGGTGGAGATTGTCACACTGTGTTGAATAAATGTTTAGGACGGCTGCTCATAAGACAACAGGGTGATTTATTGGGGTTGATGATATCATTTTCTTTTATAATTAAATAATCGGAAAACAATTCTGTCATTAAAATAAAATATTGAAAATATAAATGTTAAATTATGGAATTTAGGAAAGTTAGTATTAAATTTAATAAAAACAGAATCTATTACCTTGTGCTGTTAACCCCTTTTAATACGTTTATATATATATATATATAAGATCTTGCTAATGTGAAGAAGGATCGGCAGAGCTGTTTACAAGAAAACGAAGTGTTTTACTGATGATAAAATTTTTGATAATTAAATTTTTCTTTCATAATTAAATAATCTGAAGACAAATTTTGTAATTATATTAAAATTTTTAAGAGATACGTTAAATATATGAAATTCAGGAAAGTTAGTAATATGCGCTAATCAAAGCATCACCATCAAATAATGTATGCAGTTAATCCCTTTAATCCGTTTATATATTTATATATATATATATATATATATATATAAATAGATAGATAGATAGATAGATAGATACACACACACACACACATATATATATATATATATATATATATGTGTGTGTGTGTGTGTGTGTTTTTGTGCGTGTATGTATATATTAAAGATCTCATTAAACCACCACCTATTGTGATGAAGGATTTGGAAGGTTGTCTATAAGAGACTGAACAGTTTTATTGAAGGAAAATTGTATTTTCTTTTATGTTCTCTTTTTCTTCTTCTGAATATAGATAATCATTGAATTTTCCACTTAAATATCAGAGAATATTTTTTCAATCTTTCAAAACTCTTGCTGACTAGTAATCATTTTTATCACACTTATTTTATAAACCAAGATTTATTATTACGAATTTCTTATCTTCATTTAATAATATCTTATTTTATAAGAAATTCGTTTTTATACTTCACGATTATACTTATTTTATTTTATTATATTTTCTTTATACCATTTGTCATGTAAGTCATTTAGGAAGCAGGAAAATATAGTTTGTATAAAGGCAGAAATAAAACATGAAATGTTGGCATAGTATATTTAAATACGTTTTTAAAAGCGATAGCTACATAATTACTCGTCAGACAAATTAAAGATATCTCAGGACCTAACTGAATAAGATACACAGATACCATTTCATATCGAACTATCAAATGGTATATAAATATTATATCCGAGTTTAATACATAAAACAAATATAAAACTATTATTGTTCAAAATATAAGAATGGGCACATATTTCAGCATTGATGATCTTTATAACGTATATAATTGATTATATCTATGTTTGATTTATGTTTGATTTATTGTTACAATGAAATTTTTGAACCATCGATTGAATTTATGTTTGGACAGCCCACAGACGGGTGGATATTGCTTTCTTGATGGATGTTTTGGGATAGCTGTCCCACATTTGCCGGGAGAAAACTCGGAAAAACTCCCACCAGCAAGTTTGCCTATTGATGCGAGACGTTGTACACTGGGAGACGCTGTGCACACGATTGGGATACATCTTTACCAAAACAGTGATTACGACAAACGCTGAAGTCTTAAAAACTCAGATCTTTTGCAAGCTGAATGACATAATTTTAAATACTAGTGACTGCACTTTTAGAATGGGGCATTGCATTCATTATTATCTAAAGTTCTTTAAAATATAGAAAATGCTACTTTATAAAAAAATTCACGAGACAATTCATTTATATCTGATATTTTTAGCACAGAAATCAATATTTTTTTAAGGGCGTATTCCCCATACATTAAAACTATCAAAGAGCCCATGCTAAGATCATTTAATTGAAATATTCTATATGAATATCTTATGTTTTGGCAGAACAAATGAAACGTTAAACGAAACTAACTTATTTATCTTCAACACTGAACAGCGAATATGATAACTGCGTACATGTTAAAAGGGTGGATGAAAATGTTTAGACAGTTAATTTCACAGTTGAGGAAATCAGACTGATAAGTTTCTACTTTCCTTTTTAACGCTAAATGTAACCCAATCAGCTGCTTAATTAACGAATTCAAAAAATATAAATCTCGTGCAGATTAATCTAATACGTACTTTGGCATTTGACATTAAAAATAAATCTACATTTAATAACTAGATGCTAATAATTAGTAAATAGTAATGACATCCCTTTTCTTAACCAAATGCCATAACCTTAACCATGATGCCTAAAGAAAATTAATTATTAATACCGATTTAATTAATATTCATTGATAATAATAAATATTTAATTAGATTAAACTAAACTAATGCAGTGAAAAATTAAAACTACATGTTTTAGCAAGAAATAAAATGTGCAGTAGTTTACGTCGAAATGTAATTAATGTTGGCTTAATACCACTTTCTTCGCATACAATTTCAGTTAATTAATAAATTAATTTTTAAAGGAACTGAAAATTATTCTAACAATAATTATTTTCTTCTTTTTTGCAATTTTTAATTTCAAAGGAAAAATTATAAAATCATATTTGCTTGCTTTAATAAATTATTTTAATTACGCGGGGTTTTTTTAATACGTTTAAAAGTTCTAATAGAATATTGGTTTATTTATTTTGTATATTATTAATTAATTAATTAAAATGAATTATAGTTTCATATTTTTACGTACTCAAAAATATTTATATTTTTTATTGAAATCACACAAAAGATTCCATCATCTGCTAAGAATATTAATAGTTTTCATGTTTATTAGAATTAATTAATTAATTCTTGTTTTCAAGTTAAATGATATATGCTGCGATTTAATTTCCTTTCAAAATATATATGTTCTAATTATTTATAAACTTAAATAAATATTCTCTTTCAACATTGGTAATAAATCTTCAAAGAATAGAGTTTTCTTATTTTTATTTCAATATGTTATTATTACTAATATTTATTCACATATTATTTTATGTTAATTAAATTAAAATGCTCGCTCTTTCCACACTTGTTAACATTTATTAATTTGGGGTAAAAAACCTTTTTTATTTAAAGAAAGGAAAGTATTTTGTTAATTTATTAAAATTAAATCGTATTTCAATTAAATTTTCAAGTTCTCTACAAGAGTTCTAAATGTGTTTGAAAGTAGGTTTAATAGATAAATAAATTTAACAGGTTAAAATTCATGTAGTATAAGATTTCCTTTTAATCAAGAAAATCTATTGCAGAATATAGTTTTCTTTCAGCAATAGTTTTACTTGTCCATTTTCCATTTAATTGCAGACATTTTCTGAGGAGGCTTAACATGTATGACATTTACAAGTAAATTAACTCCCTTGTAAGGAAGGCAATGATTATTATGTACCCAGGGACAGTCCTAAAATGTCTGGGACAGTTTTACTATTATTTTCTAACTAATTGTGGTATCTTTGAGGTTGAAGAATTATAGGGTTTATAGAGATTTGTTGGTGATACGTAATCTCAAACACTAAATTATTCGAACGTTGCATTTGTAATGTGTTTCTAAAAGTTTTCGATGAAATTAAAAAAATATATATTTTTTAAGTGTATGGAAATAGATATGAAAAATTGTGGAACAAGTACAACAAATGTATTCTAAAATCGCTTATTTTTAATTATTTCATTTAAATATATTTCAATCCAAAATGCTAAATGAAATTTTTGTTATAACTGACCCATATTTGGGGAAAGAAAACTCACAAAACTCCCACCAGCCAACTTTTCTGTTGATGCGTGACGCTGTAGACACACGATTGGGATTCCTTTTTGCTGAAAGTAGTGCTTACAATCAAACGATGATGTGTTCTGCAAGCTGGATTGCACAATATTAAAAATCAGTGATTACAACTTTAGAATGGGGCATTAGCTTCGGTATTATCTAAAGTTCTTTAAAATATAGAAAATGATAATTTATAAAAAAATTCGCGAGGCTATTCATTGGATATCTGACTTTATTAGCATAGAAATCAATCCCTTAAAAGAAGAATAAGTATATTCCACATAGATAAAAACTACCAAATAGTCCATGCTAACAACTCTTAACTAATATATCCTAAATGAATATTCTATGTTTTGACAGAACAAACGAAACGCTTCATAACTTATTTATCTCAAGCACTGAATGTCAATGAGCAGCCAATACGATAACTGCGTACATTAAAAGGGTGGATGTTTAGACAGCTAATTTCACAGTTCAGGAAATCATACTGATTAGTTTCTAAGTTGCTTTTTATCGCTAAACTTAACCCAATCAGCTGCTTAATTAATGAATTCAAAAAAGATAAAACTTGTGCAGATTAATCTAACACGCACATTGGCATCAAACATTAAAAATATATATACATTTAATAAGTAGATTCTAACAATTAGGAAGTAGCAATGCCATCCATTTTCTTAACCAGAATTTAAAGTTTGCGAATTTTTCTTAACGAAAATTAATTATTTGTACCGATTTAATTAACATTCATAGATAATATTAAATAATTAATTAGATTCAACTGAACTAATTCAGTGAAAAATTAAAATTGCATGTTTTAAAATATTCAAATATATTATTACTAATAATATATATTTCTAACAACAAAATGAGCAGTAATTTTCGTCGAAATTTAATTAATGTTGGCTGAATACAATTTTCTTCACATAAAATTTCAGCTTAATTAATAAATTAATTTTTAAAAGAATTAAACATCATTCTATATTAATAATTTTATTTTATTTTTTTGTAATTTTTAATTTCCTAATTAAAAATTGCAAAACCACATTTGTTTGCATTAATAAAATATTTTAATTACTCGGTATTTTTATTCAATGTGTTTAAAAGATCTAACAGAATATTGGTTTAGTTGGAATGTATATTATTAATTAATTAATTCAATTGAATTGCAGTTAAAATTTTTACGAACTAAGGAATATTTATATTTTATAGAAATTACACAAAAGATTCCATCATCTGCTAAGAATAATATATTTCACATGTTTATTAGAAATAATTAAATATTGTTTTTAAGTTACATGAATTATATTGCGATTTAATTTTCCTTTCAAATTGTGTTTTCTAATTATTTATAAATTCAAAACAATATTCTCTTTCAACAATGGGAATAAATCTTCAAAGAATATAGTTTTCTTATTTTTATTTAAATATATTATTACTAGTAATATTTATTCACATATTATTTTA
Source organism: Caerostris darwini (assembly GCA_021605075.1). Classification (NCBI taxonomy): domain Eukaryota; kingdom Metazoa; phylum Arthropoda; class Arachnida; order Araneae; family Araneidae; genus Caerostris; species Caerostris darwini. The sequence goes on from BPLQ01008282.1 coordinate 530,426, forward strand.
TGCTATTGTTGAAATAAATGTGTTTCCTCTAACCAAACTTGTTACATTCATTAATTTGCGGTAAAAATGTCTTTTTTATATAAGAAAGAAAAGTATTTTAATCATTTATATAATTAAATTGTATTTCAGTTAAATTTTCAAGTTCTCTATAAAAGTTCTGAATTAAATGTGTTTCAAAAAAGGCTACAATTCATGGAGTAAAAGATTTCATTTTAATTAAAAAAATCTATTGCAAAATGTGGTTTTCTCTCTGCAATAGTCTACTTGCACATTCTCTATTTAACTCCAGACATTTTGTAAGGAGGTTTTACATGACTGACATTTACAAGTAAATTAACTCCCTTGTTAGAAAGGCAATTACTGTTATGTACCCAGGGACAGTCCAAAAATGTCTGGGACAGTTTTACTATTATTTTCAAACTAATTGCGGTATCGTTGACGTTGACGTTGACGAATTATACGGTTTATAGAGATTTGTTACTGATATGTCAACATAACACTACATTATTCGAATTAAATGTTGCATTGTGTAATGTGTAATTATTTTAAGTATATGAAAAAAATATGTAAAATATGCAGAACGAATCCAACATATGTATTCGGAAATCGTTTATTTACCATTATTTCATTTGAATATATTTCTTGCTCAGTGGCCACACGCCGCTGGTGAGAGTGGACGTTCAATCCATTGGCTGCTTTGTTGTAGACATTGTTTTAAAAAGACGTGGAGATTATATGACGTTTGGAATGTCCAGCATCTTGATGCGAGAGTCGGAATACCTGTGGGGAGTTTTCCGGGTTTTCTCCCATACGATGCATAAATCGGTGCAGTTCCCTCTAAAAGTCCACCCGGAAAGAACTACCCTACGTTATACAGTAATAGAGAGTTTTTGCATACCGTACATTAGTTACCGTAGGACGTCCGTTAGCTTTTTCTCCCTAGCGCGCATGCTCAGTTTCCTATGAGCATTCGCGCTAGGGAGAAAAAGCTAACGGACGTCCTACGGTAACTAACGTACGGTATGCAAAAACTCTCTAATATATCCTGATTCAACGGTATACAGTACTCAACGGGGTGAAGGCGGTATAGCATGGCTTACGCACCTTGCTGCCCAAATTTTGAACTAATAACCTTAGAAGACTTGCAAAAGAAATCTCAACTAAAGGGCTTCCTAACAAACACATTTATAGTACTTCTCCCTGTGAAAGCGCGGAAGCCGTCCGTTAAAGTTAGCTTTTCATGTTCCGAAATCATCTCCCCTATTTCAAAACAATCAAAGCACTATTCACCAAATAGCCCTAAAAAAATATTATTCTAAACAACTGAAATAAATCACATTTTATCTTGCTTAAGGTTATTAATATCGATGAATCAACATAATCGCTAATTAAGTGCAAACTTATGAAAAATTGTGAAAGCTGTATTAAATTGGATTATTATAATCACAGTGGAAAATAAAATGAATATTAATAAATTTTAGAAATGTGATGAACTTCTCACAATATATTTCTTATAAATAAAAAAAAAATATGAATAAATGACATTTTCTCAAAAATGGATTTCCATTAAGTATACGAGTTTCTTTCCTAGACGAAGCACAAAACTTTATTTCTGTAATGCCTCAGGCATCTAAACCGCGCAATTTGTTATGGAAAAAAACGTTTTTCCATATCACAAATTTTGATTTTAGGTCGTTTCCACACTCTTAGTTATTTTTTATCGGGGAGAAATCTCAGATTTGCAAAACTTCTTATCTAACTCTTTTACGCTGGGGAAAGGTTAACAACGAAAAATTATATATTCCGAGTTTAAAGAATTCTATATTTGTTTCTATAATATAATAGTGGAAATGCAGGTTAAATCTTTTTTACTTGGTACCAAAAACTAACTGCGAACTGCAAAAATATAGAAAGCAATGTTAATTTTTTTTAATTTTTCCTAAAAATGACTGATTTAATGATTTTTTAAATTTTAAATCCTATGTAAAATTCTTTCATTGCCTAAAGGTTATATGCGCCAACGATAATGTGTGGCCCCAACGATAATGTGCGCAAGTAGCATCGGAGACAGTTTTCAAAAGTTCATATCTGCTGGTTTCGTGCGTTATATTCACTGCTTTTGGACACAAGGAGATTCGGTGGAGATTGTAACATTGTGCGCAAAGCTTCTTACATCATGGAGGGAGTTATGCCTAAAACATCTTCTCGAATTACAAATGCCCTACCTTCATCCAGTTTCTTGTTCTTGGAATGTGTTGGAATTCATGACGTCCATGAATGCACCGTAAAAAAATGCTTGATGAAATAAAAATTAAATAGTCGGAAAACCAATTTCGTCATTGAATTAAAATTTTAAAAATATGTTAAATGTTAAATTTATGGAACTTTAAAAAGTTAGTAATACATGTAATAAAAACGGATATCAATTATCTTCTGCAATTTATATTTTAATAAGTTTATATACACTATCTGGAAGAAAGTGACGGGACACCCTTCGAAAAGTAGAAAAGTCGACAATACAGCTGACACATGCGCAATAATAGGTATCACGTGTCAGCCATATCCTATAAATACTCTTTGGAGTCGACTAGAGTTGTTTTTTGTCAAGATGCCGCCACGGGAAGAGTTGTCTGAGTTCGAGAAAGGTGTGTTGGTTGGATTGCATCTTGCCAAGGTGAATGTCCCGTCTCCGTAACTGCTCAAAATCAACTGTAGCATGTGCTGTGTGTCGCTACAAGACTGAGGGACACTGTCAGAAGAAACCCCGAAGTGGACGACCTACAGTTCTCACCAGCAGGGACCGGCGGGTGCTCGGCAGGGAGATTCGAAGTAACCGTCAAACATCCATGGATAACATCGCTAATGAGTTTAGACAAGCCACAGGTGTGACCGTTTTGACCAAGACTCTTCGTATCGAGGCCCATAAGTTAGGTTACACTGGATGTTCGGCGGCCCATAAGCCTTTGATTACGAAAACCAACAAGAAAGCGCGCCTTCGATGGGCCAAAGACCACCGTACTTGGACTCTGGATAAATGGAAACGCGTCCTTTGGAGTGACGAGTCACGATTTACGCTTTTCCGTTCCGATGGACGTGTTTGGGTATGGCGTTTACCAGGAGAACGCCTTTTGCCCGAGTGTGTCGTCCCAACTGTAAAGTTTGGTGGAGGAGGATTGATGGTATGGGCCTGTTTCTCCTGGTACGAGGCTGGCCAACTGGTGAAGGTTGATGGTGCGATGAATGCCAATAGATACTGTGATATTCTCGACAATCATGTCCTTCCTACCTTGTGGGTAACGTACAATATGGATGATTGCTGGTATCAAGACGACAAAGCAACATGCTATGTTGCAAGGAGGACTCTTGATTGGTATGTGAACAACAACGTTAAACGCATTGAGTGGCCGGGCCAGAGCCCTGATCTTAACCCAATTGAACATCTCTGGGACGAATTGGACCATCGGTTGAGGGCCTGCACCCCACTCCCCAAAAGCAAGCCTGAACTATGGAACTTCCTATTAAACATTTGGATGGAAATTCCTCTTGCCACTATGGCTAATTTAGTGGAAAACATGCCCAGAAGGGTTGCAGCTGTGATCGCAGCCGAAGGAGGCCCTACCTCCTATTAATTTTAATAAATATGGGTTTATGTCGTTATAGTATCGTGTCCCGTCACTTTCTTCCACATAGTGTATATCTATATATATATTCTCTTTAAAACATCTCATATTGTGATGAAAGATTAGGACTGCTTTTTATAAGAAAAACTATTTAATGGATATCAAATGTATTTTCTTGTGTAATTAGATAATCAGTACTATATGAAATAAAAACGACATCAGTCATAGGGGTGCAGTTATATATATATATATATATATATATATATAAATAATGAAATATCATTTTTCTATAATCATAATCATTTCTCTAATTTTCATAATTATTTTCTCATAATCATCAATTTCATTTTCTATATAAATAATCATTTTTTATAATTAAATAATCGGAAGATAAATTTCGTAGTTCGATTAAAGTTTTGAAAAGATAAATGTTAAATTTAGTAATAGATGTAATCAAAAACACCGGCATTAAATAATGTATGCAGTTAACGCCTTTTAATCTTTCATAAGGAAATAAATAAACAAACGATCATATATATATATATATATATATTTAAACATGTTCCACTATCAAAGAGTCATAACATCACTTAACTAAAATATTCTAAATGAATACCCTATATTTTGACTGAACAAACAAAACGTTAGCTAACTTACTGATCTCCAACATTGAATCTCAATGAACAGGCAATATTATAACTGCGTACATTGAAAGAGGGGATCAACATGTTTAGTCAGTTCATTTCACAATTCATAAAATAAGCGTCTAATAAGTTTCTGCGTTCCTTTTTATTGCTAAATGTAATCCAATCAGCTGTAGATTATTTGCTTAATTAATGATTTCAAAAAAAAATAAAACTTGGGCAAATTAATCTAATACGTACTTTGGCATCTGAAATTAAAAATCAATCTACATTTAATAATTAGATTCTAATAATTAGAAAGTAGTAATATCATCTATTTTCTTAACCAAAACTTAACGTTTGTGCATGTTGCTTAAAGAAAATTAATTTTTTATACCGATTTCCTTGATAACATTCATTGATAATATCAAATAATTAATTAGATTAAAGTAAACTAATTTAGTGAAAAATTAAAATTACATGTTTTAGCAAGAAACAAAATGTGCAGTAGTTTTCGACGAAATTTAATTAATGTTGGCCGAATGCTAATTTCTTCACATACAATTTCAGTTATTTAATAAATTAATTTTTAAAGGAAATGAAAATCGTTCTATAGCATTAATTATTTTTTTTTTTGTAATTTTATAATTTTTAATTTGAAAAGAAAAAATTATAAAATTATATTTGCTGCCTTTAATAAAATATTTTAATTACTCTGGAATTTTTCAATGTGTTTAAAAGATCTAACAGAATAGTGGTTAAGCTTGAATGTATATTATTAATTAATTAATTCAATAGAATTGTAGTTTCTAATTTTGCGAATTCATGTATAATTATATTTTTATTGAGATCACACAAATGATTCAATCATCTACTAAGAATAATATATTTTTCATGTTTATTAGAATTAATTAATTAAATATTGTTTTCAAGTTAAATGAAATATGCTGTGATTTAATTTTATTCAAAATATATTTTCTTATTATTTATAAGTTCTTTCGACACTATTAATAAATCTTAAAAAAATATACTTCTCTTATTTTTATTTAAATATGTTATTATTACTAATATTTATTCCACATATTATTTTCCGTTATTATTGAAATAAAAATGTTTCCTCTTACCAAACTTGTTAACATTTATTAATTTTGGGAAAAAAAAAGTCTTTTTGATCATTTATATAATTCAATTGCGTTTCAGTTAAATTTGCAAGTTTTCTGTAAAAGTTCTGAATTAAATGTGTTTCAAAATAGGCTACAATTCATGGAGTAAAAGATTTCATTTTAATTAGAAAATCTATTGCAAAATGTGGTTTTCTCTCAGCAATAGTCTACTTGCACATTTTCCATTTAATTCCAGACATTTTGTAAGGAGGTTTTACATGACTGTCATTTACAAGTAAATTAACTCCCTTGTTAGAAAGGCAATTACTGTTTTGTACCCAGGGACAGTCCTAAAATGTCTGGGACAGTTTTACTATTACTTTCTAACTAATTGCGGTATCTTTGGCGTTGACGAATTATATGTTTTATAAAGATTTGCTGCTGATACGTAATCTGAAACACTAAATTAATAGCATTAAATGTTGCTATGCGTAATGGGTTCTTAAAAGTTTTTGATAAAAATATAAAAAATAAATTATTTTAAGTGTATGAAAAAAAGACATAAAAAATTACAAAACAAGTCAGTCAAATGTATTTTGAAGTCGCTTTTTTTAATTATTTCATTTAAATATGCTTCAGTCCAAAATTCTAAAAGAAATTTTTTGGGATAACTATCCCACATTTGCCGGGAAAAACTGACAAATCTCCCATCAGCCACCTTGCTGATTGATGCGAGACATTGTACATTGAAGGTGAACAAGGAACGTTGAAGCTATGTTAAAACCGAGATTTCTGCAAGCTGTATCACACGGTATTGAATATTAGTGATTGCAGTTTTAGAATGAAGCATTAGATCTGTTAATATCTACAGTTCTTTAACGTATAGAAAGTGGAATTAAAAAAAATCACGAGACAATCCATTTTATATATGACAATTTTAGCATAGAAACCAAAAGGAGAAAATTATCTTATACATCTCTTAAAAGGAGATAATTTAAGCATATTCTACATAGATTAAAACAACGAAAGAGTTCATGCTAGCATCACTTAAATAAGCCATTCTAAACGAATATCCTATGATTTGACAGAACAAGCGAAACTTTTGATAACTTATTTATCTCCAACATTGAATTGCAATGAGCAACCAATATGATACTTGCGTACATTAAAAAGGTTGATGAACATGTTTAGTCACTTAATTTCACAGTTCAGGAAATCATGCTGATAAGTTTCTACGTTCCTTTTTATCGCTAAACGTAACCCAATCAACGGCTTAATTAATAAATTCAATAAATATAAAACTTGTGCTGATTAATCTAATACGTGCTTTTCCATCAAACAGTAATAATATATCTACTTTTAATAATTAGATTCTAATAATTAGGAAGTAGTAATGTCATACCTTTTCTTAACCAAAACTTAAAGTTTGTACATGTTCCTTAACGAAAATTAATTATTTATAACGATTTAATTAATTCATTAATAATATTAAGTAATTAATTAGATTAAACTAAACTAATTCAGTGAAAAATTAAAATTACATGTTTTAGCAAGAAATAAAATGTGCAGCAGTTTTCGTCGGAATTTAATTAATGTTGGCTGATTACACTTTTCTTCACATACAATTTTAGTTAATTAATAAATTAATTTTTAAAGGAATTGAAAATTATTCTATAGCAATAATTCTTTTCTTTTTTGTAATTTTTTACTTTTAAATTTGAAAAGGAAAATTATATTACATGTGACAGCCATGTGATATACAGCCTTGTGAATAAATACCATTGTTTTCATGAACAATAATTCTATAACTATTCAAAGCACTATAGAATTTTCAATGCAGACATTTCTTTTAAACATAAAAACAAGATTATTGAAAAGGTAAACTATACATAAATCACAATTGAAATCAAAAGCAACTTCACCATAATGATCAAAAATAATTAAAACACTTTAAAGTTCAAATCTTAAAAATTTAATTTAACGAATACTTCTAATTCGATAAACACTACTTGTGCTGAATAATGAAATCAAGCCAAGAGGAAATGAGCAAATGAACTAAAAGAATATTTAAATTATTAATTGATTTTTATACAACACTAATAAGCGGACGACTTCAATGGCATTTCGTAATAAAAAGGACTTTTTCTTCTTTATACTCTCTTTTCTTTATTCTCTATCAATGAAACTCAATTCTTTAGTAATGAAATAAATTCGGTTAAAGAAATCCAATTAATAAAGAAGAAAGGACGCACAGAAAAACATTCGATAAAAAATTTCTTTTTATCTGTATAAATATATGTCTCAAAGGTTGTGCGCGTGTGTCCGTCTCTGCATGCCCCCAGTTTCAATCCAAATTAAATTCGCAGGGATACTTCTAAATTAAATAAATTAACATTCGTTAAAAAGTTACCTTATTAAGTTTTTCGCCAATTTGACGCGTTTTCATGGTTGACATTATTTTTATGCTGTTGTATTGTTCATAATTATACTGATTTAAATAGATAAATAAATAATTAAAACGCTATGTTGAACCACCTTAAAGTTTGTTTAATAAATAAATAAAAAAGTTTCATTCCGATTTTACCAATAAAAAATTCCCCGGTCAAATCGCTGTCATGTGGACGAAAACATTTGGCAAAGGATGAATAAAGAAACAGGCTGTCGGGTTTCTCATTTCCCCCATGTCAATAAGCAGTTTTAAGTTTCAAGTCAAATCAAGGGTAAGAAGCTTTTGCTTTGCTATTCGAGAAAGTAATTTAAGGGGTGGGCCGTCTATTTAATAGTTTCTTTTCTAAAAATTTCGTACAAATTAAATTTGTTTAGACTCATGGTCCAGTGTTAACGTGAGCAACTACAGAAAGGCTAAGATTCCTCTGGCCGCATTGTTGTAATCACTGCTTTCAGAAAAAAAGATACTCGATGGCAATTGTGATAATAAGTGTAATATACCGTCTGGCATTAGTAGTCACGCTAATATATATCTGAATTTTTAGCACAGAAATAAATCTTTTTTTTTAAATTTAACGCAAATTCCACATTATATTCCACATAGATTAAAACTGTCATAGATTCCATGCAAACATCACTTGCTAAACTATTCTAAATGAATATTGACAGAATAAATTTATATAATTTTGACAGAATAAACGAAACATTTACTAACTTTTTTTTATCACCAACACTGAATTTCAATGAACTGGCAATATGATTGCGAACATGTTAAAAGGATGGATGGACATGCTTAGTCAGTTAATTTTACAGTTCAGAAAATCATACTGATAAGTTTCTACGTTCCTTTTTATCGCTAAACGTAACACAATCAGCTGCTTAATTAATGAATTCAAAAAAAACAATTTGTGCAAATTAATCTACTACATACTTACATATAATCTACTTACATATACATATAATACATACATATAATACATAATATAATACATAATATACATAATATATTATACATACATAATATACTTACATACTTACATATAATCTACTACATACATTTAATAAGTAATATTCTAAGATTCTAATAATTAGGAAATAGTAATATCATCCCTTTTCTTATCTAAAACTTAAAGTTTGTGCAAACTTAATGAAAATTAATTATTTATACCGATTTAATTAACATCCATTGATAATGTTAAATAATTAATTAGATTAAACTAAACTAATTCAGTGAAAAATTAAAATTACATGTTTTAGCAAGAAACAAAATGCGCAGTAGTTTTCGTCGGAATTTAATTAATGTTGACCGAGTACAATTTTCTTTATACAAATTTCAGTTAATTAATAAATTAATTTTCAAAGGAATTGAAAATCATTCTATAACAATAATTACTATTTTTTTTTTTCTTCTTTGTAATTTTTTAAATTTTTAATTTTAAAAGGAAAAATTATAAAATCATATTTGCTTGCATTAATAAAATATTTTAATTACTTGTGGGGATTTTTTAATATGATTAAAAGATCTAACAGAATATGGGTTTATCTGGAGTGTATATATTAATTAATTAATTCAATTGAATTGTAGTCTCATATTTTTACGTGCTCAAGAATATTTATGTTTTTATTGAAATCGCACAAAAGATTCCATCATCTGCTAAGAGTAATATATTTTTCATGTTTATTAGAATTAATTATTTAAATCTTGTTTTCAAGTTAAATGAAATATGCTACGATTTAATTTTATTCAAAAAATATATTTTCTAATTATTTATAAATTCAAATAAATATTCTCTTTCAGCATTAGTATTAAATTTTCAAAGAATATAATTTTGTTATTTTTACTTAAATATGTTATTATTATTAATATTTATTCACATATTATTTTATGTTAATTGAATTAAAGTAGTCCCTCTTTTCAAACTTGTTAACATTTATTAATTTGAGGGGAAAATGTATTTTTGTTTTAAGAAAGAAAAATCATTTAATCATTTATATATTTAAAGCTTATTTTATTTGAATTTATAAGTTCTCTGTAAAAGTTCAGATTTAAATATTTTTGAAAACAGGTTACAATTCATGGCGTACAAGATTTCATTTTAATTTAAAAAATCTATTGGCAAATGTAATTTTCTCTCTGGAATAGTCTACTTGCACATTTTCAGTCTAATTCCAGACATTTTGTAAGGAGGTTTTTCATGACTGACATTTACAAGTAAATTAACTCCCTTGTTAGAAAGGCAATTACTGTTATGTACCCAGGAACAATCCCTAAAATGTCTGGGACATTTTTACTATTATTTTCTAACTAATTGCTTTATCTTTGACGTTAACGAATTATACGGTTTATAGAGATTCGCTGATGTTACGTAATCTGAAACACCAAATTAATCACATTAAATGTTGCATTGTGTAACGTGTTTTTAAATGGTTATGATGAAATTTAAAAAATTATATATTATTTTAAGTGTATAAAAAATATGGAAAAAATGCAAAACAAGTGCAATAAAAGTATTCTGAAATCGTTTATTTTTAATTATTTCACTCAAATATGTTTCAGTCCAGGGCCTTAATGGCCGAGTGCCTAACGTCCCTGCCGCTCGGTACCGCAGGTTTCGGGTTCGAATCCCCGCGGTACCATGGATGTCTGTAGTAGTTCGGAATCCATTTTAAACCGTAGGTCCCGGTCTAATAGGATCGTAGAGCGTTGCGGGGGCATTGTGACTCCATGTCCGTGGTTTATCTTCAAGTTACACGGGCCCCCTGGGTAATGCAAAGTGAGTACGTCTGTGCAGCGCTTGCCTTAAGGCATCCAAGACCAAGCTGTCTAAGTGTTTGCCAGCTGCATTAGAAAGAAAAAATAAATGTTTCAGTCCAAAATTCTAAATGGTATTTTTGGGATAATTGCCCCATATTTGCCTGAATAAAACTCCCACCTGCCAGCTTGTCGAACGTTGCGAGACGCTGTATACGCACGATTGAATACTGAATATTAGTGATTGCTATTATGAATACTGAATATTAGTGATTGCTGATCACTAATACTGAATATTAGTGATTGCTATTTTAGAATGGGTCATTAGCTCCTTTATTATCTAAAGTTCTTTAAAGTATAGAAACTGGTACTTTATAAAGAAAAATTACAAGACGATTCATTGGATATCTGACTTTATGATCATAGAAATCAATATTTAAAAAAAAGAAAATTATAGCATATTGCAGATAGATTAAAACTATCAAAGAGGCCATGCTAACATCATTCAACTAAAATATTCTAACAGAATATTCTATGTTTTGACAGACCAACCGAAACATTTTATGATTTATTTATCTCAAACACTGAATTTGAATGAATAGTCAATATGATAACTGCGTACATGTTAGAAGGATGGATAAATAAGTTTAGTCAGTTAATTCCACAGCTCAGGAAATCATATTGATAAGTTTCTACGTTAATTTTCATCGCTAAACGTCACCCAATCAGCTGTTAATTAATGAATTCAAAAAAGATAAAACTTGTGCAGATTAATCTAATACGCACTTTGGTATCAAACAGGAAAAATAAATCTACATTTAATAATTAGATTCTAATAATTAGGAAGTAGCAATGTCATCCATTTTCTTAACCAAAACTTAAAGTTTGTGCATGTTGCTTAACGAAAATTAACTATTTATACCAATTTAATTAACATTCATTGATAATATTAAATATTTAATTAGAATAATCTAAACCAATTCAGTGAAAAATTAAAATTTTATGTTTTACTAAGAAACAAAATGTGCAGTAGTTTTCGTCGAAATTTAATTAATTTTGGCTAAATAGAATTTTCTTCACATACAATTTCAGTTAATCATTAAAATAATTTTTAAAAGTAATTGAAAATCATTCTATAAGAATAATTTTTTTTTCTCATTTTGTAATTCTTAATTTCAAAAGGAAAAATTATAAAATCATATTTGCTTGCTTTAATAAAATATTTTAATTACTTGCGGGAATTTTTTAATATGATTAAAAGATCTAACAGAATATTGGTTTATCTGGAGTGTATATAATTAATTAATTAATTCAATTAAATTGTGGTCCCATATTTTTACGTGCTCAAGAATAAATATATTTTTATAGAAATCACACAAAAGAATCCATCATAAGCTAAGAATGATATATTTTTCATGTTTATTAGAATTAATTAACTAAATCTTCTTTTCAAGTTAAATAAAATATGCTGCGATTTCATTTTCTTCCAACAATATATTTTCTAATTATTTATAAATTCAAATAAATATTCTCTTTCAATATTGATAATAATCTGCAAGGAATGTAGTTTTCGTACTTTTATTAAAATATGTTATTCCTAATAATATTTATTCACATATTATTTTATGTTATTGAAATTGAAATGCTCCTTCTTTTCAAACTTACTAACATTTATTAATTTGTGGTAAAAATGTCTTTTTTTATTTTAAGAAAGAAATCAAACTTTTTGATCATTTATAAAATGAAATCGTATTTCAATTTAATTTGCAATTTCTCTATAAAACTTCTGAATTAAATGTGTTTGAAAATAGGATACAATTTATAGAGTAAAAGATTTCATTTTAATTAAAAAAAATATATTGCATAATGTAGTTTTCTCTCAGCAATAGTCTACTTGCACATTTTCAATCTAATTCCAAACATTTTCTAAGGGGGCTTTACATGAATCACATTTACAAGTAAATTAACTTCCTTGTTTGAAAGGCAATTACTGTTATGTACCCAGGGACAGTCAAAGTCAAAGTCATTAAAACTAAATACAAATAAAATTAAAGAAGTTATTTTTCATATAATATTTAATAGATGACAAGGATCAATTTAGCACCAACTTAATCCAAAGAGCCAAATGAACCATTTTCAAATTAAGTATTTAATTCTAAAAATTTAAGTCTGCTAAATTAGTATTAAAATCATTTGCAATTCATGAGATAATTATTATATTTTTTTCGAATTTCAAGCCGTTTTTTCATGTCTTATTACAGCCGCGTGAATATATATCATTGTTTTCATGACCAATAATTCTATAATTATTCAAAACACTATAGAATTTTCAAGGCAGATTTAAAAAAAAAAACATAAAAGTGAAACTATTGAAAAGGTAAACTATACATAAATCACCATTGACATCAAAAACAACTTCGGCTTAATGATCAAAAATAAGTAAAACACTTTAAAGTTCAAGTCCTAAAAACTTAATTTAATGAATGCTCTTAATTCGATAAACACTACTTGTGCTGAATAATGAAATTAAGCCAAGAGGAAAGGAGCAAATGAACTAAAAGAATATTTAAATTATTAATTGATTTTTAAACAACACTAATAAGCGAACGACTTCAATGACATTTCGAGCTAAAAAATATTTTTTTTCTTCTTTATACTATCTTTTCTTTAATCTCTATCAATGAAACTCAATTCTTTAGTAATGAAATAAATTTGGTTAAAGAATTTCAAAAATTAATAAAAAAGAATTTCAAAAATTAATAAAAAAGAATTCTCTGAAAAGAATTTCAAAAGAAAAATTTTTTTTTTTTTTTGTTATCGATATAAATATATTTCTCAAAGACGGCCACTGTTACATCCAAATTTCACCTAACTTCGCAGGTTTACTTCTAATATAAAGTTTAGGTCGACTGAAAAAAATGCTTCGAAATTAGATCTATATTCCTTAAAAAGTTACCTAATTAGGTTTTATGCCAATTTGACGAATTTTCATGGTTGGTGTTCTTTTTGTACACTTGTACTTGCTATAAATAGAAAAAGTAAATAAATAAATAATTAATTAAGACATCTGAATTGTGCCACATAAAATATTGTTTAATAAGTAAAAAAATATTCATTGCAATTTTACCAATATATATTCTCCGGCCAAATCGCTGTTAAGGGCACGAAGAAATTTGGAGACTTTTTGTTGTCGCCAAATGGAAGATAGTTGCTTTTGGTAGGCAATGGATAAACAAGTAATATAAAAAAAAATATTTAATGCCAATTCCTACTTTTTTTCACTATATTGCAGAAATTCCTTTACAAATAATTATTCATTTTTTTAAATTTTATCTGGCGCCATCTATTGGTAGATATGTGAAACTTAAATTTAAAAAAGACTAAAATTAATTAATTAAATTTAAGTAATGAATTAATCTTCGAAAAAACTGTACTAACATCAAGTGTCATCCACTGCAAGTTAAAAAAAATGTATTTGAACTTGAGTGGATGCATAAAAAGTATTTTATGAACGATTGAAAATTTGAACAAAATATATATAGGGAGAGTGTGAGCTAATAGAAGGAATTGAATAAGAAAACAAGACAGACAGGTTTCTCATTTCACTCATGTCAATAAGTAGTGTTGAGTTTTAAGCCATAAACCAGGTGTAAGGAGCATTTGCTTTGATTTTCCTGAATTGAGTAATTTAAGAGGTGGGACTCTGTATTTAATAGATTGTTTTCTAACAATTTCATATAAATTAAATTGATGTCTAACTCTTGGCCCAGTTTTAACGTGCACAGAAAGGATGAGGTTCGATCCTCTGACCTCATTGTTGTAATCACAGCTTCAGAAAAGAAGACACTCGATGGCGATTGGGATAATAAATGTAATGCCGTCTAGCACCGATAGTCCTGCTTATATACGATTTTTTTACCATAGAAATCAATCTTTCAAACGGAGAAAAATTACGCATATTCCGCATAGATTAAAACTATCAAAGAGACAATGCTATCATCCTTTAACTAAAATATTCTCTTTTACGTTTTGACAGAATTAGACTTATTTATCTCCAACAATATTTCAAGGAACAATTCAATATGATAACTACGTACATTAAAAGGGAGGATGAACATGTTCAGTCAGTTCATTTCACAGTTGAGGGAACCATACTGATAAGTTTCTACGTTCCTTTTCATCGCTAAACGTCACCTAATCAACTGTTAATTAATGAATTCGAAAAAGATAAAGTTTGTGCAGATTAATCTAATACGCACTTTGGCATCAAACAGTAATAACAAATTTACGTTTAATAAGGAGATTCTAATAATTAGGAAGTAGTAATGCCATCCATTTTCTTAAGCAAAACTTAAAGTTTGTGCATGTTGCTTAAAGAAAATTAATTATATATACCCATTTAATTAACATTCATTGATAATCTTAAATAATTAACTAGATTGAACTAAACTAATTCAGTGAAAAATTAAAATTTTATGTTTTACTAAGAAACAAAATGTGAAGTAGTTTTCGTCGAAATTTAATTAATGTTACCTGGATACAATTTTCTTCACATTCAATTTCAGTTAACTAATAAATTAATTTTTAAAGGAATTGAAAATCATTCTATAGAAATAATTATTTTTCCCTTTTTTTATAATTTTTTAATTTTTCATTTCAAGAGGAAATATTACATAATATTTGCATGCTTTAATAAAATATTTTAATTATTTGAGGATTTTTTAATATGATTAAACGATCTAACCGAATATTAGTTTAGCTCGATTGTATATTATTAATTAATTAATTCAATTGAATTGTGGTCTTATATTTTTACGTTAGCAAGAATAATTATTTTTTTATTGAAGTCACACAAAAGATTCCATCATCTGCTAAGAATAATATATTTTTCATGTTTATTACAATTAATTAATTAAATTTTGTTTCCAAGTTAAATAAAATTTGCTGCGATTGAATTTTATTTAAAAATATATTTTATAATTACTTATAAATTCAAACAAAATTCCCTTTCAACATTGGTGATAAATCTCCAAAGAATACAGTTTTTTTATTTTTATTTAAATATGTTATAATTAATAATATTTATTCACATATTAATTTATGTTATTAATTCCCTCTTTTCAAACTTATTAATATTTATTAATTTGGGGAAAAACGCATTTTTTATTTTAAGAAAGAAAAGTCTTTTGATCATTTATAAAATGAAATCGTATTTCAGTTCAATTTACAAGTTCTCTGTCAAAGTTCTGAATTAAATGTGTTTCAAAATAGGCTACAATTCATAGAGTATAAGATTTCATTTTAATTAAAAAATCTATTGAAGGATGTAGTTTTGTCTCTGCAATAGTCTACTTGCACATTTTCTATTTAATTCCAGATATTTTGTAAGGAGGGTTTACATGACTGACATTTACAAGTAAATTAACTCCCTTATTAGAAAAGCAATTACTGTTATGTACCCAGGAACTGTCCTAAAATGTCTGAGACAGTTTTACTACTATTTTCTAAGTAATTGCGGTATATTTGACGTTGACGAATAAGAGGGTTTGTATTGATTTGCTACAGATGCGTAATATCAGATACGCATCTGTAGCAAATCAATAATAATCGTAATCTCAGATACGCATCTGTAGCATATACTATATATAAATATAAATACTATATATAAATTATTCGAATTAATCGTTGCATTTCCTAATATGTTTTTAAAAGTTTTCGATGAAATTATAAAAAAATTAAATATTTTAGGTGCATGAAAAAAATATGAAAAAAAGCAGAACATGTCCAACAAACGTATTCTGAAATCGTTTATTTTCGATTATATTTTTTTAAATATGTTTCTGGTTCAGTGGCAACGTGCGCCGCTGTTGAGTATTAGGGTGGAAGTTCAGTACCCTTTCGGCTTTGTTAAAGACACCATTTAAATCAACAATTAGTGTCGATGACACTATGTTCATGTTCAGCATCTTGCCTCGTTGATCGGATTACCTGGTGGGAGTTTTTCAGTTTTTCTCCTATAAAATACGCAAAACGGTGTAGTTCTCTACAGTGACTTCCGGAAGGCACTGCCCTATGGTATGTAGGCCCTATGGTATACCTTACAGTATTATATCCTGATTCGACGGTATAAAGTAGATTCAAGAGTGATTCAACGCGTGAGAGGGGTAGCATGGCTTGCACATTTTGCTACTCCAATTTTGAACAAATACAGTTAGGAGAACTGGGGAAGAAATTCTAAATAAAAAAAGGATTTTCTAACCAAATGATTTATCACACTTCTTTCTATATAAACATTGAATCTTTCAGTTAAACTCCGCTTTTTAGGTTTCGAGTTCATGTCCTGTACTTTGAGAATAACAAAGAGCTATCAACCAAATCTCCCCGGCATTAAAAAAATGTTTATTCTTACAAATTTTATTAAACTTAAATTTATTAAACTTAAATTTCATTAAACTTCGTTCTTTAAATCACTTAAATTTGTTTTTTTCTTGCTTGTGGTTATTAATATCGATAAATCTGCATAATCACTAATCAAATGCAAATTTATGAGAAATTGTATAAGCTGTATGAAGTTGGATTATTAGAATCATAAAGAGGAAATAAAATGAATAATCAATTTTAGAAAGTTGACGGAATGCTCACAATATATTTCTTATAAGAAAGAAAATATGAATGAACGACATTTTGTGGAAAATGGATTTCCATTAAGTATAAGAGTTCCTTTCCCTAGACGTTGCACAAAACTTTATTCGGTAATGCCTCAGGCATCTAAAACGTGCAATTTGTTTTGGAAAAAAAACATTTTTCCATATCGCAAATCTAGATTTTAGGTCGTTTCCACTCTCTTAGTTATTTTTTTATCGGGGAGAAATCTCAAATTTTCGAGACCTCATAACTCTTTTACGTTGGGGAAAGGTTAACGTCGAAAAATAATTTAATATTTTAGGGGAAAGTTTCTAGGGTCTAGAAACTAGGGAAAGTTTCAAGGGTTGTACATAAATATCATTGTTTGCAGTAAAAATGTTGGTTAAACCTTTTTTACATGGTAACAAAAATTAACTGCGAACTAAAAAAATACAGAAATAATTTTTGTTTTTCAATTTTCTCCGAAAAATGCTTGATTTAATGTAATTTTAAATTTTAAAACCTATTTCAAATTTTGCCATTGCCTAATATGCGCAGATAGCGGGGAAGAGAATTGAAGTTCATATCCTCTGACGTCGTGCATTACATAAACTGCTTTCGGATACGAGGTGATTGTGTGGAGATTTTCACATTGTATGTAAAGAGGTTTTCATCCTGGTGGGAGTCCATCTCTAAAACATCTTCTCCGCATAGTATTGATAAATACCTTTTTAAAACAGATAACTACATAATTATGCGTCAGACATGTTAAAGATACCACGGATCATAACTAGATAAGATACACAGATACCATTTCATAACGAACTATCAAATGGATATTAAATGGTATATAAATATTATAAAAGCGTTTTATATAAAAAATATCAAACTGTTACTGTTTAAACTATAGGAACGTGCACAAAAAGTTATATTTCATATTTCAATGTTAAAGGTCTCTATAACGTACATAGTTAATTATATATATGTTTGACTTATAGTCAGATTGCTATTTTTGAAATATCGCGGAGCCTCTTGCTTAACTGACGAAAGCCAAAGATGGGAGGAGATTATTTTTTGTGAAAATTTTTGGGATAATTTTCCCCACATTTGTGTGTCATATGGGAGAAAACTCTTAAAACTCCCACCATACAGCTTGTCTATTGGTGTACTTGTTTAAAAATCACAATGACAATACCTTTTGCTGAAATCAGTCATTACAACAGACCATGAAGCATTCTCAAAATTGAGATTTAAACATGCTTAATGGCTCGATATTGAACATTCGTAATTGCAATTTTATAATAGTGCATTTAATCCGTTATAATTTAACGTTCTTTAAAGTATAGATAATAGTACTTTATAAAAAAAATTCGAACGACAATTGATTTGATATCTGGCCTTGTTTAGCACAGAAATTAATCTTTTAAAAGAAGAATAAGCACATTCCACATAGATTAAAACTACCAAACAATCCATGCTAACGTCATTTAGCTAAAATATTCTAAATGAATATTCTATGTTTTGACAGAACAAACGAAATGTACATTAATTTATTTATCTCCAACACTGAATTTCAATGAACAAACAATATGATATCTGCGTATATATTAAAAGGGTGAATGAACATTTTCAGTCGGTTAATTTCACAATTCGGGAAATCATCCTGATAGGTTTCTACGTTCCTTTTTATCTCTAAACGTCACCCAATCAACTATTAATTAATGAATTCAAAAAAAGATAAAATCTGTACAGATTACTCTAATGCGTACTTTGGCATAAAACATAAAAAAATCTACATTTAATAAGTAGGCTCTAATAATTAGGAAGTAGTAATTTTATCCATGTTCTTAACCAGGACCTTAATGTTTGTGCATGTTGCTTAACGAAAATTAATTATTTATGCCAATTTAATTAACATTCATTGATAATATTAAATAATTAATTTAATTGAAGCAAACTAACTCAGTGAAAAATTAAAAATACGTGTTTTAGCAAGAAACAAAACGTGCAGTACTTTTCGTCGAAATTTAATTAATGTTGGCTGAATACAATTTTCTTCACATACAATTTCAGTTAATTAATAAATTAATTTTTAAAGGAATTGAAAATTATAAAATTATATTTGTTCGCTTTAATAAAATTTTTAATTACTCGTGGTTTATTTCCGATGTATTTAAAAGATCTAACAGAATATTAGTTAAGTTTGAATGTATATTATTAATTAATTAATTCAGTTGAATTGTAGTTTCATATTTTTACGTACTCATGAATATTTATATTTTTAATGAAATCACACAAAAGATTTCATCATCTGTTAAAAACAATATATATTTTTCATGTTTATTAGAAATAATTAATTAATTCTTGTTTTCAAGTTAAATAAAATATGCTGAAACTTAATTTTCTTTCAAAAATATATTTTCTTATTATTTATAAATTCAAATAAATATTCTCTTTCGACATTGGAAATAAATCTTCAAAGAATATAATTTTCTTATTTTTATTTAAATATGCAATTAACAATAATATTTATTCACATATTATTTTTTGTTCTTACCAAAGTTGTTAACATTTATTAATTTGAGGTAAAAATGACTTTTTGATTATAATTAAATTGCATTTCAGTTAAATTTACAAGTTTTCTGTAAAAGTTCTGAATTAAATGTGTTTCAAAATAGGCTACAATTCACGTAGTAAAAGATTTCATTTTAATTAGAAAATCTATTGCATAATGTAGTTTTGTCTCAGCAATAGTCTACTTGCACATTTTCAATCTAATTCCAGACATTTTCTAAGGAGGCTTTACATGAACAACGTTTACAAGTAAATTAACTCCCTTGTTAGAAAGACAATTACTGTTATGTACCCAGGGACCGTCTCTAAAATGTCTGGGACAGTTTTACTATTACTTTCTAACTAATTGCGATATCTTTGACGTTGAAGAATTATATGGTTTATAGAGATTTGCCACTGATACGTAATATGAAACACTAAATTATACGAATTAAATGTTGCACCATTTACTAACTTTAAAAAAAAACACATTATTTCATAAACTTTTTAAAAAACATTATTTTTAAAAGTATATGATTAAAATTTTTAAAAAATCATTTTACGTGTATGGAAAACGATATGAAAAAATGTAGAACGAGTCCAACAAATGTATTCTGAAATCCCTTATTTTTATATATTTCATTTAAATATGTTTCTGGCTCAGTGGCAACACGCTCCGTTGGTGAGCATTAGGGCGGAGATTCAAGATTGTTCAGACACTCTTTAAAAAAAACTAGGAAACTCGATTGTATTTGTGATGTATCACATCTTGAATCATTAGTCGGACTACCTGTTGGGAATTTTCCGGGTTTCCCCCATACGATACGGGGTAGATTTCCCTACATGTCCTCCTGGAAGGCAAGTCAGACTGCTACCTACGAGTGCTTCATCACAACAGACGCTGCTCCACCTTTTCCTTCTTCCAAGAGACCCCACAGGTTCTTGGACTTGGTCTGGATGTTGCTATACACTAAGTGGGATAAGAAACAACAAAAAATATGTTGCATGTCCAAAATTATAAAAGAAGTTCATACTTTCTTCGTCGATGACACAATAGCCCCATAGTGCGCCAAGGCCGTCTGCAAGTCAATTTGGGTCTTGGAATAAATTTAGCACCAAATTTATCGCAAGAGCCAAATAAACCATTTTTAAAATAATAATTTAGTTCTAAAGATTTAAGTCTAAAATTTGTTCAATCAATCATTTGTTCAAAATCAGTTGTCATTCATGACACATTTATTATTAATTTTTTTTTTCGATTTTCAAGCCATTTTTTCAAGTCTTATTACAGCCCTGTAAATAAATATCAATGTTTTCATGAACAATATTTCTATAACTATTCAAAGCAATATTTTTTTAAAAACACAAAAACGATATTTTTTTAAAAACACAAAAACGAGATTATTGAAAGGTAAACTATACATAAATCACAATTGAAATCAAAAGCAACTTCACCTTAATGATCAAAAATAATTAAATCACCTTAAAGTTCAAATCATAAAAACTTAATTCAATGAATGCTCCTAAGTCGATAAACACTACTTGTGATGAATAACGAAATTAAGCCAAGAGGAAAGGAGCAAATGAACTAAAAGAATATTTAAATTATTAATTGATTTTTATACAACACTAACAAACGAACGATTTCAATGACATTTCTAGATAAAAAGGATTTTTTTTCTTCTTTATACTCTCTTTTCTTTATTCTTTAAGAATGAAACTGAATTCTTTAGTAATGAAATAAATTTGGTAAAAGAAATCCAATTAATAAAGAAGAAACAATGCTCTGAAAAGAATTCGAAAAGAAAAAAAAATTTTGGTATCGATATAATTATCTTTCTCAAATACGGCCACTGTTGCATCGAAATTTCACCTAAATTCGCAGGTTTACTTCTAATATAAAGCTTAGGTCGACTGAAAAATATGTTTCGAAATTAGATCTACATTCGTTAAAAAGTTACCTAATTAGGTTTTTCGCCAATTTAGCGAATTTTCTTGGTTGGCGTTATTTTTTTACACTGTTGTATTTGTCATAAATAGGCTGAAGTAAATAAATAAATAATTAATTAAAATCGCTGAAATAAACCACCTAAAATTTTCTTTAACAAATAAAAAAAATTTCTTTGCGATTATAGCAACAAAAGTTCCACTGCCAATCTTAATTATAGGAACGTAGAAATTTGGTGACTTTTTGTTGTCACCAAATGGGTTTGATTTGATTTGTTTGGTTTGTCGTTCTACGGTCATATTGTGCATACTTTAGGCTATTTAGACCGGGACCTATAGTTTAACGGGGATTCTGAACCATTAATAAACAGCCATGCCACCGTCAGGATACGAAACCTGTATTTCCAAACGTCTCAGCGCTAGCTAATTGGCCCTCAGACCGCGTTACCAAATGGAAGATAAGTACTTTTCGTTGGCAATAGATTAATAAGGAATCAAAACTCAACAGGTTTCTCATTTTCCCCCCTTGTCGCAGTTTTAACTTTCAAGCCATAAATCAGATGTAAGGAGCATTTGCTTTGCTTTTTCTGAATCGAGTAATTTAGGGGGTGGGCCATGCATTTAATAGATTGTAATCAAACAATTTCGTACGAATTAAATTGATGCCTCTCTCTGCACAAAGCAACATGCTCAACTATCATACAGGAGGGCTAAAGTTCGATCTTCCGGCAGCTTTGCTGTAGTCACAGAGACTCGATGGCGATTGTGATAATAAGTGTAATACCGTCTCGCATCGGTAGTCATGCTTATATACCTGACAATTTGGCATAGAAATCATTCTTTTAAAAAAAGAAAAATTAAGATATTCCACAAAGATTAAAACTATCAAAGAAGTCATGCTAAGATCATAGAACTAAAATATTCTAAATGGGTATCCTATGTTTCGACAGAACAAAAGAAAAGTTTTATTAACTTATTTATCTCCAACACTGAATTTCAGCAAACAGCCAATATGATAACTACATACTTTAAAAGGTTGGATGAACATGTTACATTACATGTGAACATTCAGTTAATTTTACAGTTCAGGAAATTATACTGATAAGTTTCTATGCTCCTTTTTATCGTTCAACGTAATCCAATCAGTTGCTTAATTAATGAATTCAAAAAAGATGAAACTCGTGCAGATTAGTCTATTACGCACTTTGGAATCAAACATTAATAATAAATCTACATTTAATAATTAGATGCTAATAATTAGGAAGTAGTAATGCCATCCATTTTCTTAAGCAAAACCTTAAAGTTTGTGCATGTTGCTTAACGAAAATTAATTATTTATACCGATTTAATTAACATTCATTGATATCATTAAATAATTAATTAGATTAAACTAAACTAATTCAGTGAAAAATTAAAATTATATGTTTTAGCAAGAAACAAAATGTGCAGTAGTTTTCATCCAAATTTAATTAATGTCGGTTGAATATAATTTTCTTCACATACAATTTCAGTTAATTAATAAATTAATTTTTAAAGGAATTGCAAATCCTTCTATAGCATTAATTATTTTCTTTTTTGTAACTTTATAATTTTTAATTTCAAAAGGAAAAATTATAAAATTATATTCGCTTTAATAAAATATTTTAATTACTTGGGGAATTTTTAATATGATTAAAAGATCTAACAGAATAATGGTTTAGCTGGAGTGTATAATATTAATTAATTAATTCAATTGAATTGTAGTCTCATATTTATACGTATTCAATAATATTTATATTTTTAATGAAATCACACAAAAGATTCCATCATCTGCTAAGAATAATATATTTTTCATGTTTATTAGAATTAATTAATCAAATCTTGTTTCAAGTTAAATGAAACATGGTGTGATTTAATTTTCTTTCAACAATATATTTTCTAATTATTTATAAATTCAAATAAATATTCTCTTTCAATATTGATAATAAATCTTCAAAGAATATAGTTTTATTATTTTTATTTAAATATGTTATTATTACTAATATTTATTCACATTTTATGTTACTGAAACTAAAATGCTTCTTCTTTTCAAACTTACTAACATTTATTAATTTAGGGCAAAAATGTCTTTTTTTATTTTAAGAAAGAAAACTCTTTTGATCATTTATAAAACCAAATCGTACTTCAATTCAATTTGCAATTACTCTGTCAAAGTTCTAAATTAAATGTGTTCAAATTAGATTACATTTCATGGAATATAGGATTTCATTTTAATTTAAAAAAATCTATTGCATACTGTAGTTTTTCTCAGCAATAGTCAGTCTACTTGCATATTTTCATCTAATTCCAGGCGTTTTCTAAGGAGGTTTTACATGACTGACATTTACAAGTAAATTAACTCCCTTGTTAGAAAGGCAATTACTGTTATGTACCCAGGGACAGTCCGAAAATTTCTGGGACAGTTTTACTACTACTTTCTGACTAATTGTGGTGTCTTTGACGCTAAAGAATTATATGTTTTATAGAGATTTGCTGCTGATACGTAGTCTGAAACACTAAATTATACGAATTAAATATTGTATTGTTTAGTAACTTAGAAAAAAAACACACTATTTCATAAACTTTAAAAAAAAAACATTATTTTTAAAAGTATATGATGTAAATTTAAAAAAAAAAAAATCATTTTAAGTGTATGAAAAACGATAAGAAAAATGAAGAACGAATACAACAAATGTATTCGGAAACCGTTTGTTTTTTACTATTTCATTTAAATATGTTTCTGGCTCTGTGGTAATACGCGCCGTGATACGATTTCACATTGGTGGAAAAGGCTAAACGCCCTCGGGCAACACTGCATAATTTGCAATTGACATAGACGAACTAGTCCAGAGCTCAGTGTGCAGTTCTTGTTACCGAAATGTTCGAACCTGACCTGTACCTATAGTCATCATTTCTAGCAGCAATTACTCTACTTCGTAGTACATTCATTTTTTTTTTATTTTTTATATTTAATGTAGCCTTTTAATTGTAATTTGTAATTGTTTTGTTTACTGCTTTTATATTTATTTTCTTTTTTAGTTGATTTATTATCTTTTTGTATTTTTTTTAAATTTTTTTATTTTTTTTAATTTTTATTTTTAATTTTTTTTCTATTTTTTTATCTTTTGATAATTTACTACTTTTGGGCAGAGACCTTGATCACTTTTACCTATATTTTTTTGCTCATCATGTCTATCAATGTTTTTTTTTTTTTTTTTTTTTTCAATGCTGATATACTTGCAACTCTGGAGTATAGGCCATAATAAGGCCAAGGAACTCCGAAAAACTTAAGGACTGACTGAATACGCGCCGCTGGTGAGCATTGGGGGGGGGACACTGACACTGTTTCAAAAAACTAGATGTCTCGGTTGGCATCTGTATTGTGTCACATCTTGCCTTTATGGTCGAACTACGTGGTGGGTTTTTTTTCATGGCGTCTCGTCATACGATACACAAATGCGGGTAATTTCTCCTAAATGTCCTCCGGGAAGGCAAGTCAGACCCTAATGTTATCTAACGATGCTTCCTCACAACAAAAGCTGCCTCCCCTCTTTCCCTCCTTCTATGAGACCATACAAGTTCTTGAACTCGATCAGGATATTGCTGTCTACCAAGTGGGATAAGAAACAACAAAAAATATGTTTCAGTTCAAAATTATAAAAAAAGTTCATACTTTCTTCTTCAATGGCACAAAGGTCCCATGGTGGGCCCCATTGTGCTCTTGGGATAAATTTGGTGCTACAAATTTATTCCAAGGGCCAAATGAGCAATTTTTAAAATATTAATTTAGTTCTAAGGATTTAAATCTGTAAAATTAGTGTTAAAATCAATTGTCATTCATAAGTAATTTATTATATATTTTTTTTAATTTCAAGTTCTTTTTCAAATATTATTACAGGTGTTGGAAAAACTAAGTCATTAAAATTAAATACAAATAAAATTAAGCAAGTTATTTTTCATATAATATTTAATAGATGACAAGAATCAATTTAACACCAACTTTATCCAAGCAGCCAAATAAACCATTTTTGAAATAATAATTCAGTTCTAACGATTTAAGTCTGTAATATTAGTCTTAAAATTAGTTGTCATTCGTGAGACAGTTATTAATTTTTTTTCGAATTTCAAGCCATTTTTTCATGTCTTATTACAGCCGTGTGAATAAATATCATTCTTTTCATGAACAATAATTCTATAACTATTCAAAGTACTATAGAATTTTCAAAGCAGATTTTAAAAAAACAACACAAAAACGAGATTATTGAAAAAGTAAACTATACATAAATCACAGTAGAAATCAAAAGCAACTTCACCTTAATGATTAAAATGATTAAAACACTTTAAAGCTCAAATCCTAAAAACTTAATTCAATGAATGCTCCTAAGTCGAAAAATACTACTTGTGAAGAATAATAAAATTAAGCCAAGAGGAAAGGAGCAAATAAACTAAAAGAATATTTAAATTATTAATTAATTTTTATACAACACTAATCAGCGAACGACTTCAATGACATTTTGAAGTGAAAAGGATTTTTTTTTCTCTTATACTCTCTTTTCTTTATTCTCTATCAATGAAACTCAATTCTTTAGTAATGAAATAAATTTGGTTAAAGAAATTCAATTAATAAAAAAAAAACTACGCATAGAAAAGCATTCGAAAAAGAATTTTTTTTTTATCTGTATAAATATATTTCTCAAAGATTATGCGTGTGTGTCCGTCTATGCAAGCCCCTAGTTTCGATCCAAATTTTACTTAAATTCGCAGGGATAATTCAAATATAAAGCCTTGGTCGACTGAAAACATTTTTTTTTTCGATACTGGATTAACATTCGTTAAACAATTACCTAATTATGTTTTACGCCAATTTGACGAATTAACAGGGGTGAAGTTTTTTTTTCCGCTGTTGTCCTGTTCATAAATATGCCGACGTAAACAAATAAATAACTGATTAAAACCGCTGAATTTAACCGCCTAAAATTTTGTTTAATCAGTAAAAAAATTTTTCAATACGGTTTTACCAATAAAAATTCCCCGGCCATATCTTAGTTGAGGGGACGAAGAAAGTTGGAGACTTTTTGTTGTCACTGAATCACCAAATAGGAGATTGGTGTTTCTGGTGTGTAATCTTTACACGGGAAAGTTTTTTCCTTGTGCTTAAGTATAAGGGGGTGAATATAGTTCGCTATATTAAGTATAAGGGGGGTCCACTATTGTCTCATGCTTACTTGATATTAAGATAACAAAACCGTGTAACAAAGCCCGGGTAGTGCAGCCCAGTTATTGATAAATCTGCTATATATCTATCTTATAGTGGCAAATTATATCTGGTCAAGTACCTGGCATTTATAAACAGCATTAACAAGCAATATGAAATTTCAATCGTAAAAAATAAATAAGTAATAAAGTAAGTATGCACAAAAATAAAAGAAATATAAAGAATTCAGAAAGTCACGAAATCATTAATTATGATTTGCAACCATTAATTATGGTTCGTATTCTTTTCAGCGTTTTTCTACATGTCGGACAAAATACACCACGTGTTATTTTAAGCATATTTATTCTATATCTCATTCAATTACCCATCTTATGCATGTTATTCAGTCACATTTAAAAATGTAAAATAACATGAAAATATTTTTACTGTTAAATATTGCATTAATTTAGTGGAATTTATCATAATATTATATTTATGCTCTGAAGTTATGAAAAATGACGTATTGATTTAATATACAAAGCAAAGTGACACCGCGAATTGATTCATGACTTAATAAATCACAACCTTTCCACCCCTTGAAAGGCGAAAAGAAAAACTTTGTATCAGTCTTCAAGAAAAATGACGCAAAATGGAAAAGGAGACACAAAAAGGGGTGTTTTTTTTTTGCTACTATAAGGTTTTCATTTCTCATTTCACTTTTTGCGCGGTTGAAAGTTTATTCGTCTGACTGAAAATGCATTCTATTGCAGTTTTTTGGAACTTATAAATTTTTAATTAAAACATTCAGTGTTACAAGACATATTTGCAACTTCAATTGTAACAACTTTCAAAATATTTAACAGATTTTGAATAAAGTTATTGTTAAAAAAAAATAATAAAACTTTTTTTTTTTTTTTTAAATTTGGAGCAGATTTTGAAAACTAATTAATAAAATGTAACTTTTCTAGGAGAATAATTTTTTTTGAATTAATTTTTGTTTTATGCAGGAATTAAAAGGAGGTAAATTTTATTTTAAATGAATTATTACTTTTTTTTGTTCTAATGCAGCTGGCAAATATTTTGTTCTGCTGCCTTAAGGCAAGCGCTGCACCGGCGTTACTCACTTAGCACTACCCAGGAGGTGCGAGTAGCTGGACGATAAGCTACGGACGTAGCGCTCTACGATCATGATAGATCGGGACCTACGGTTTAAAGTGGATTCCGAACCACTGCAAACATCCACGGCACGTCAGGGACTCGAACCCAAAACCTGTGGTACGCAGCGCCAGAGCTCTAGAAAATCGACCATTAGGGCTCCTGCATAAAGTATCTTTTCTAGGAGAATAATTGTTTTGTTTAATCCAGGAATTAAAAGGAGATGAATTTTATTTTAGAGAATTATATGATTGTCGAATTCAATTGTCTATTGTCTAAGTATCGAAAAATTGTCTAAATATCGAAAAATTTTCTATTTTTCAACGAATTTTTAACTTTCGATGAAAATTTAAAGCATGGAAATAATCCAGCACTACGTAGGTGTCTAAAAACGCAAACACATAAATAAAGGAAAATATTGTACTTTTTATTATTTCGTTGTTTCACAATTTAATAAAAAGTGAGAAATAAAATATCTATAATACTCTAAATGCAGTGTTTCTATTTATTTTATTATTGCCCGACTCGTGGTAACATGCACAGCTGATGAGCATTAAGGCTGATATTCAATCCTCTGGCGGCTATGCTGTAGACTCTGTTTCAAAAAACACTGTATCGAAGCACCCAGACACAATGATGACACCACACAAATTTCATGAATATTTCTTAAGAAAAGTAATCACACCATAAAGAGAGAGTGAAATCTCTTTTTATCAAAATACTTTAACTATATCTATTTTATATGATATTTTATTCAATAAAATGCTTATATTAACGTGTAAGTTTTTATACGAATATGTCATGTTTTAAGGTAAAAGAATAAGTTGTGTCACTGTATAAATTACTAACCTGTTTGAATAATGTTTCCGCCCTACTCGGGGCTCAATGGCAACACGCGCCGCTATTGAGCATTAAGGTTGAGGTTCAATCCGCTGGCGGCTTTGTTGTAGACACTGTTTCAAAAAACGCGGAGTCTCGATGGCGTTTGGGATTTTTTATCATTTGCCTCGTGAGTCCAAATACCTGATGGTAGTTTCACGGGTTTTCTCCTACATGATACGCAAATGCGGGGTAGTTCCTCCCACTTCCTCAGCAACTTGGAGTCAAGCCAGTCTTCTACCTTCGGATGTTCCATCACAACAGAAGCTGACCCTTTCCCGGCATCCATGAATAGACTACTCATAGGACGTCCACCCCGCGCTGCTGAACACTGAGGATTAGTCACAACAACATGGACAGAGATTGGTATGATGTGATTCAAAGAATACTTGTGTAAGTGGTTACGATCTGCATGTTATATATATATATACGTATACACTGAAGTGACAAAAGTCATGGGATAGCAATATGCAAATTTTCAGACGGCAGTAGCATCTCGTAGAACCGGTATAAATGCGCAGTGCATTCGCAGAGCTTTCATTTCTGTTCAAGTTATTCATGTGAAGAGGTTTTGACGTGATGATGACCGCACGACGGGAATTAACAGACTTTGAACGCGGAATGTTAGTTGGAGCTAGACGCATGGGTCATGCCATTTCGGAAATCGTTAGGGAATTCAACATTCCCAGATCCACTGTGTCAAGAGTGTACCGAGAGTATGAAATTTCAGGTATAACATCCCACCATGGACAGCGCAATGGTCGACCGCCTGCACTTAACGACCGAGACCGGCGACGTCTGCAAACAGTCGTAAATTCTAACAGACAAGCAACACTGCGTCAAATAACCGTAGAAATCAATGTGGGACGTACAAGGGACTTGTCTGTTAGAATTGTGCGGAAAATTTGGCTTTCTTGGGCTATTCCAGCAGAAGACCGACTCGAGTGCCTTTACTGACAGAACGACATCGCTCGCAGCGACTCTCGTGGGCACGTGGGCATATCGGTTGGTCCCTAGATGAATGGAAAACCGTGGCCTGGTCCGATGAGTCACGATTTCAGTTGGTAAGAGCTGATGGTAGGGTTCGAGTGTGGCGCAGACCCCGCGAAGCCATGGAGCCAAACTGTCAGCAAGGCACTGTTCAAGCTGGTGGTGGCTCCGTAATGGTGTGGGCTGTTTTTTCATGGCATGGACTTGGTCCTCTGGTGCCACTGGACCGAACATTGACTGGAAATGCTTATGTTCAGCTACTTGGAGATCACTTGCAGCCATTCATGGACTTCATGTACCCAAACAAAGATGGGATTTTTATGGATGACAATGCGCCATGTCACCGGGCCACAACTGTTCGCGATTGGTTTGAAGAACATTCTGGACAATTCCAACGAATGATCTGGCCACCTAGATCGCCCGACATGAATCCCATCGAGCATTTATGGGACATCATCGAGAGGTCTGTTCGTGCCCAAAATCCTGCACCATCAACGCTTTCACAATTATGGACGTCTATCGAGACAGCATGGCTCAATATTCCTGCAGAAGACTTCCAACGACTTGTTGAGTCCATGCCACGTCGAGTTGCTGCACTTCGCCGGGCGAAAGGAGGGCCGACACGATATTAAGAGGTATCCCATGACTTTTGTCACTTCAGTGTATATATACATACGTATATATGGGGGGAGTCCCTACTATGATGCCAGACACAACACACAACGTTATCATTATTGTTATTTTTTTTTTTTTGCCCTACCACAAGAATCTCAAAACAGCATGTTATCAAGTCATTAGCAATTGACACTTTTCTCTCAAGAATTCATAACTTATTTTATAAAAGCCTCTATGATACTAGAAATAGTGGAGCTTAGTATGACCTATTGATCAGTAAAACGTGCAAATTTCTTTGAATCAATATATAATCATGAGCAAAAGTTGGACACTCCCCACCTAATCCTAAATTTTTTTGTTAAATATTTTGTATTTTAATAAATCAGCGATTTGTTTTTTTTTAATTTTATTCTTGCGTCTGAATTTATTGATTGAGCTCACTCCTTTCTTGGTTTAGTTTTTATTAAGTATTCATCGAAACATTGAAATTGACATAAAGAATGATGTGCTAGCAAAAAAGGAAAAGATGACTGAATTTTAATTTGTTTTCGTAATTTTTTTAGAAGTTAAATTTTTACTTTTTGTGCAATATTTCTTAGTTTTAATACATTAATATAAATTCAACATTAATTATTTCTAATTAACATTAATTATTTCTTAGTTTATTTACATTAATATTTCTTAATATTAATGTAAATTATGTAAAAAAGTAAACATTTTAGGTATATTAATGTAAATGTTTTAATAATAATGCAATGTAAAAATTATTAATATTAAAAATATTTATATGGAATTTTCACTTCAGATACCTTTACTATTATTTATAGCTTAGTAATGATAACTATTGAGTTATATAGCTTGATATTGATTGTAACCTACTGAGCTTTCTTCAACGGTTACGCTTTATTTTGTTTTATTTTTGGTTATACTTAAGGGAAAACCCTGGGAGAGAACTTGATTGCATAATATCCCAAGAAATTCTTTTGTTTAATTTTTATTTTAGTACATCACTTATTGGTCATTGCTTCCTGAATGTATATATATATATATATATATATATACCAGCAGAAACCGCATATGTGCATTGCATTGCAGAAAAAAAATGCACTGTGGAAAATTACATATAGCGAATATATTTTCCATGTTCCAACATATGCGTATACTAACTTTCATGGGTATCGTTTGAACGCTATATAAGATGAAATGCTGCAGCACCATCTGGTGGCAAGTAACAATAAAGTGGATAGCGCGAGTACATTTTCCATACTCGAATACAAAATATTACAAATTTTCATAGCGATCAATTGAACTGTATAGAAATTGATATACTGCAGCACCCTCTAGTTACGACTGATAATAAAGGGAATAGCACAAAACCATTCTCCATGTTTTGCGAAATACACACAAAAAATTTCATCAAAATCGGTTAAGCCATTTAGGAGTTCAGTGACAAACACATGTACAGAAGCATCCGATTGCAGCGCCACCTATTGAGTCCAATTGTAAATCTCAACCATCCCGGGACCCACCTAAACCCCCATAAAAAATTTCATCAAAATCGGTCCAGCCGTTTAGGATCAGTTCAGTGACAAACACATGTACAGAAGAATTATATAAATAAAGATATATATGTGTGTGCGTGTGTTATACACTGAAGTGACAAAAGTCATGGGATAGCAATATGCAAATTTTCAGATGGCAGTAGCATCGCGTAGAACAGTTATAAATGCGCAGTACTTTCGCAGAGCTTTCATTTCTGTTCAAGTTATTCATGTGGAGAAGTTTTGACGTGATGATGACCGCACGACGGGAATTAACAGACTTTGAACGCGGAATGTTAGTTGGAGCTAGACGCATGGGTCATGCCATTTCGGAAATCGTTAGGGAATTCAACATTCCCAGATCACTGTGTCAAGAGTGTACCGAGAGTATGAAATTTCAGGTATAACATCCCACCATGGACAGCGCAATGGTCGACCGCCTGCACTTAACGACCGAGACCGGCGACGTCTGCAAACAGTCGTAAATTCTAACAGACAAGCAACACTGCGTCAAATAACCGTAGAAATCAATGTGGGACGTACAAGGGACTTGTCTGTTAGAATTGTGCGGAAAATTTGGCTTTCTTGGGCTATTCCAGCAGAAGACCGACTCGAGTGCCTTTACTGACAGAACGACATCGCTCGCAGCGACTCTCGTGGGCACGTGGGCATATCGGTTGGTCCCTAGATGAATGGAAAACCGTGGCCTGGTCCGATGAGTCACGATTTCAGTTGGTAAGAGCTGATGGTAGGGTTCGAGTGTGGCGCAGACCCCGCGAAGCCATGGAGCCAAACTGTCAGCAAGGCACTGTTCAAGCTGGTGGTGGCTCCGTAATGGTGTGGGCTGTTTTTTCATGGCATGGACTTGGTCCTCTGGTGCCACTGGACCGAACATTGACTGGAAATGCTTATGTTCAGCTACTTGGAGATCACTTGCAGCCATTCATGGACTTCATGTACCCAAACAAAGATGGGATTTTTATGGATGACAATGCGCCATGTCACCGGGCCACAACTGTTCGCGATTGGTTTGAAGAACATTCTGGACAATTCCAACGAATGATCTGGCCACCTAGATCGCCCGACATGAATCCCATCGAGCATTTATGGGACATCATCGAGAGGTCTGTTCGTGCCCAAAATCCTGCACCATCAACGTTTTCACAATTATGGACGTCTATCGAGACAGCATGGCTCAATATTCCTGCAGAAGACTTCCAACGACTTGTTGAGTCCATGCCACGTCGAGTTGCTGCACTTCGCCGGGCGAAAGGAGGGCCGACACGATATTAAGAGGTATCCCATGACTTTTGTCACTTCAGTGTATAAATTTAAGGTTAAAAGCTTTGACGTTAGCCTTTATATATTCACTTACATAAATATATAATACACTCAAGACCCAAAACATTATGACCACCCTACATTTTGCAATGAACTCGCCTGGATCAGGTGGAAGGCACGTGATCATGTGGAAGTGGTATTTAAATGCTGCTGGAGAGTCTGAAGAATCATTCTTTCACTTACTTTTGTGTGTGTTGGGAAAGGCTGCGGATCTAAGCGACTTTGATAGAGGGCAGATTGTAATGGCTCGGAACAAGTATTTCCGAAACTGCACGACTCGTGGGTTGTTCGCGATCTACAGTTGTTAGTACTTATGCAAAGTGGATGAATGACGGTGAAACCAGTAGTAGACGACATGGTGTTGGACGTCCTCACGCTATCAAAGAAAAAGGGCGTCGGAAACTGTCTCGCATGGTGAAGCAAAACCGGAGCCAGACAGTGGCTCAGCTGACAGCCCAATACAATGCAGGGCCAAGTAGAATAGTATCGATAGAATAGTAATAGTATGTTTTTCCAGCTGGAAATGGAATGTTCCAACAGGACAACGCCCCTTATCACAAGGCTAAAATTGTGTTGGAGTGGTTCCAGGAGCATGATGCTGAATTCCAGTTAATGTCCTGGCCGCCAAACTCACCGGATCTTAATCCGATAGAACACATTTGGGATGTCCTGGGACGGCAGCTCAGAGTTCAAAGACCACCAATTCGCAATATTCCGGATTTGCTTGACCGTTGCTTAAACATCTGCTACAATCTGTCTCCGGCCATCTACCAAGGACTTGTGGTATTCATGCCAAGGCAGGTTGAAGCTGTGTTGCGCGCCAAAGGTGGGCCAACTCGTTATTGACAGGTGGTCATAATGTTTTGGCTCTTTAATGTAGATCTATTAATATTTGATCTACGTAAATAATGTCCTTTTTTTTTATTGTCGTTGTATGTTGTCCGCGGGCAATAAGTACATTTCCTCTCTCATGGATTGTATTTATATAAAAAAAAATTATTATAATTTAGAATTAATAATTGTTGTTTTGCTTCAATATTTTTAATTTTTGTTATTGAAAAATATTTTATTAAATTCAAATTATTTTTTGAATTCCACTAATCAAAGGAATTAGCATCGATAATGATAGAAATAACAATAAGAGCAGAATTTAAATTAATCTTTAACAGAAAGGGAAAAAGTGCATTTTTATTAAATTTATAAAAAAAATATATATATGTTAAAACCAATTTTTTCATATTCTAGATAGAGGGATTAAATTTTTTATCTTGAACTATTAATGTTTGATTCAATTAATAGAGTAATGTTTGACTCTAATCCATAAAAGCTACAATTAATTATTTTTTGAAATTAAATTTTCAAATTAAAAAAAATTGCTAAATCTCTAAATAAAAATTTATAATGTTTCTCTAAAAATTTAATGAATAGGAAAATCAAGTAAAATCTTTTCAAAAGATTTTTATTGCTCATTAAAAAACTATTAAGAAATAATCCTTAAATTTTAAAATTTTGTAAAAAAAAAATTTTATTAATCCTTTGATAAAAATACTTCGAGGCGATTGACTCATATTTGATATTAGCCAATATGATCATTCAAATTTCAGTTAAAAGCTTTTCAAAAGTTTTCTTTTTGTTTTCTCGAAAATCAAACGATGTCTTTTAGATTAGAGACGTCCAACATTTTAGCTTTCTTGATAAGTATTTAAAAGGAAAAAAGTTTCAAAAAACATTTAACGAAATTAAAATTTAAAAAAAAATGTGCAATTTAAGTTTTTCGATACATTAAAACCAAGAATTAAAAATGTCCTAGAATTTTTCTTCTTTATTAGCGCAAAAATCCCATGATGGGCCGAGATTCTCTGCCTGCTAGCAGATTTCAAAACATGATATGTTTCTTTTTACTAGATAGGGTTGTCAGCGTTAAGCCCAACAGTCATATTAGACCAGGACTTAAGGTTTAAGGTGGATTCCGCTATAAACATCCATGGTACACTTCGGGACTCGAACCCTGTGACACTAAGCGCCAGAGCACTAGTCACTCGGCCATCATGTCCCACTATCCTAGTATATCGAATTTTTGTATCCTTAAACTTTTTCTAAATCACGGAGAACGTCAAGACATTTTTATGAATTAAATAAGAAATATGCATATTAGTAATTAAAAACTAAATATTTTATTAATTTTGTCATTTTTGTGTAATTAAAATTTCTAAAATTAATACAATAATCACATAAAATCTGAGCATTATCATGCAGAATTCATTACATCATCCGTTTAGAGATTTAACATCCTCTTGCGGAAGAGAAAAAAAAATTTTAGACTAAACATCTTGTTCATTCTGTCTTTTACTAAAAGCTTTCTAAAGGGACTGAATCTCAATCTGAAAAAGGGAAATGTAATGGTAATTGTTCTCAGATATTTCTATTTCCTTTCTGAAAGAATAATCACAGGGAAATTGTACAGAACTTAATGGCATACTTTGAATTACAAAGACGGGGAGCTCAAACTTCTTATTCTCCGGAGATTCTCCATGCCAAAAAGGTTCCGGCATGATCTAATTTACTAATCATAGTTCCTAAAAAGTTTCGGTTGGCTTTTCTTTTACCAAGAACAAGAGACTAGGATAATACATAGACAGAGTATTTAAGAATACTTTTTTTTCTGAAATACTATTGTTTACAAATACTTTTTTTTCAAATATTTAAATGAGCCCTTATCATAGAATGTATTTATTTAAATTTAACTTTTGTTAAGTAATGGATAAAGAGGTGATATTTATTTTAATATAGATAGCGAAATTTTTATTCTATAGAGAAACTCTTTTAGAGAAATTGCCTTTTTTTAAAGAGTTTTAAGTTTTTAATAATTTAATCCATGTTTTATATATTATTTTTAATTGTATATATATATTTTTTTTTTCATTTGCCACATAAAACAGTCAGGGTTGATTTTACCATGATATAAAAATTTTAATATATATACAGAATTACTTGAGAATATAAGAAGAATTACTTGAATCCAATCTGTATATATATATAGATTATATATTTGATTC
This sequence comes from Caerostris darwini, assembly GCA_021605075.1. Classification (NCBI taxonomy): domain Eukaryota; kingdom Metazoa; phylum Arthropoda; class Arachnida; order Araneae; family Araneidae; genus Caerostris; species Caerostris darwini. Next base: position 566,885 of record BPLQ01008282.1, read on the forward strand.
TCGGCGATGCCGTGGAGGTTTGTAGTGGACCACTTTAAATTGTAGGTCCCGGTCTAATATGAGGATAGAGTGTTGGGCATAGGGCTGACAACCCTACCCCGTAAAAAACTAAAAACCTCTTATGTTTCAAAATCTACCAATAAGTAAATAGCCTTGTCCCAACATTGGAGTGTTGCACCATTGCAGGAAGAAGAATATTACATATGATATAACCAACAACCAAGTTTTTCTACATGTAATAATAATGCTAATTACCAATTATTAATTAAAGAATAATGATGTTATAAAACACCTTCTCAAACTTATAAAAAAAGGAATTGCGTAAAGAAGAATCAAACTTTTTTTTGTTAAAAAAAACAAAAAAAAAATACATTAAAAATGAACAAAAACATTTTTTTAAATAAAACAGTTTTGTTCTTTAAAATGTTTTTGTTGATTATAATTATATTTATTAGTTTGACGTTTTTTATCTATTTTAATTACTTTGTTTTTCCCTACTGTTAAAATTATTTTTATTTTGCAATTTTTAGCAAAATTTAAAATCACTTTGCTTTGTTATTTTTTATTTAAATTTAAATGTAAATTTTAAATTAATTATACAAAAGCAAAAACAAATATCTTTTTGTAAATGAAGTCATTTTTATTTAGTTAAAAAAAGAATTAACTAGAACTTTTACTAAAATTTTGAATTAAAATGGGCAGATCTGCTGATCTAATAGATAAAATTAGGCTTATCAAAAATAAATTTTTTTTAAGTTATGAGAATTACTGACGCACTCAGACATCTTTCATTTTATGAAATTGCATAAATATTCAATTAATTTCAGATGATTCCATTATGGCAATAAAAATTCTTTATAATTTAGAACGCTTTTGAACAATAAATTCATTTAAATAAAATAATTCTTATGATTTAACTCTAAATTTAAGTCATAACAGTTGATCATAATAAATAAAAGAGTTATCTACTAAGAAAAACTTTTGCTTCGTTGCACTTATATTAATAATTAATAATTATCATTCTTTACTAACTATTTTTTAAATCAGATTTGTAAATTAATATGCTTATCAGTTTATTAGAATATTTCATAACATACACAGACAAATATATATCATTCTAGATCGTTCTTAAATAAGAAACTTCACAACTTAAGAATTATTATTAATGTTAAATTTCTATTTCCTTTATTTTCTCAATGAAATCTGTTTGAATGGAAGCCTATTATGCATATGATATTGCATTATATATATATTTTTTTTTTGCATATTTTAAACCAAATACAATTATTATAGTTCCTTTGATCTTTAAACACAGAATAATTAATAACGTTTCTCATAAAATATGCATTACAGCAAATACGAATCCAAATATTAAGACTTAGAAAAAATTAAGAGTTTGTTATAAGACTTAATGTGATTTCTCTCATATTCATAATTGAATTAGTTTTTGTGATATGACTTCTATATCTATGTATATACTGCTGGTAGATATGACCGAGCATTGCATATCTTCATATAATAGTATTATAAAATTTATTTTATTAAATTTTGATCACAAAGAATGTAAATTAACTTTTAAAATCAAAATTCAAATAAATATTTAAAATTTAGATTTGATATCAGAATGTTAAAAATTAAATGTATAAAAAAAATAAAAATTCATTAAATCCAAATTAAGAACATAATAATTTTACTTTGTAGGCAATATGTAAGCTTTATATTTTACATTATTTTAAAAATCTCAATTCTGACTTTTGTAGCTAATTTTCTACGTTATAGATAGAATCACAAAGGCAAAAGTTTAAGAAATAAATTCATGAAAATTCATAAAAAACAAACAAGCAGTTTGATGTTTTTGCTTTACATAATACTTTGTGAAAGATGGATTGATTGCAAATGTGTATAATATTAAAACAAAATAATATATATAAAAAAAAAATAATATATAAACAAAATAATATATAATATATATCTAAATTGCTGGAGCTACGACCGATTATTACTAATTTACGAGTGTTTCTTCATAAAATCTTTTTCTATACTTGTAATCATGCTTCCTCCTACGCATTGTCAAGAGCGCCCCCTGTGGTGTTCATGATGAATGTTCAATTGACATAAAAACTCTCACACGGAGAGGAAGTATCTTTCGAGCACCCTGCGCGTATTTGGTTTCGAGGTTTCGGCTTAGAAGTGGAATTATAATTATATGTCTTAATATGTGTTAAATATTGTATGTTTATGGTATTTGTGCATGTGTAAATAAAGCTGTGAGTTCTCCAACCTGTGCGTCAAGTATCTCAACCCAACCACACCTCATTTACAATCTGGTTGCCCAGCATGCACATTATATACTTGCATTCATTTTACAGTATTTTTAAATCAAAATCTATAATTGCTTTAATTTTCCATTTTTTTTTTTAATTTCATAATAACTTAGTTTTACATAAACTAGTTCAAGACTTAAGGTATTTAATTTTCTCCATATGTTTTGGAAAACAAAAATATATTCATAAAAATCTTTTAGAGTTATTCAAAATAAAATGGAGAGCTTTAATAATATGAAAGGAAATATTTTTGTTGTTATCAAATTGCTTTTCGAATTGAAAAAATGTAGAATGTTTTGCTTGTTTCCTTAGAAGAAGAATTGGTTTTAATAATATGCTTCAATACACGGAAGTATTCGGTTCAACCTCTAATTTGCTTGGAATCGAGAAAAAATTATCATGCAAATCTAATTTTATGTAATCAATATCACGAAAACTTTCTCAGCAATTCAATTTCTAAAACAGTTTTCTTCGTTTCCCCTAAAACAACTTTTTATTCCATTTTTCATTGTTCAAATTATGTTTTATTATTCATTCTAAATGTTTTGCATTCGTTACATTTGAATATATTTGCTTTTGTAAGGAATTTGAACGATACTTAATTTTTTTAAAATAAAATGTTTTGCAGAAATATTCAAAGTAACACCAAAATATACAATATGAAAATTAAAAATAAAGCACTTAAAGATATAATGAACATGCTAAATTCATCTTTTAGTGACATTTTCCTTTTAATAATGAAAATCAACTTAATTTTCAACAAATAAAAAGCATCTTTAATTAAGAAATAAAATATACTTTGCAAAATAAATAGCAATTGTAAATAAAATATGTTTTTTGTAAAATATTTTGTATTTATAATATTTTGTATTTTATAATATTTTGTATTATGCAATATTTGTTTCATTAATCGTAATCTGGTGTAATAAATATGCTTTGTATTTAGCATAATTAATATTTTATTATGCTAATAGGCATGTTTTTTCTGGCATTTTTTTTTTTTATTAAATAGTAGAATAAGGAGAAAATAAATAATTTATCAACTCGTGATTGATCGTTTTAGGTTTACTTAAAGAATTCATAATCTACATTTTTTGAGTGTTTCAAATAGATTTAAAAAAAATTAAAAATATTTTTGTTGGCTCCACCAAACAGCTGGAAATATTTTTTAATAATACTCAATATTAAGTACAGTACTTGAGTCAAAATATTCTTTTCACGATATCCAATCTCTAAATCCTAAATCTACAGAAAATCCACATGTGGCCTATCATAATTTTCTATTGAAAAAAATTCAGAAGCCTAAAGTCTCTATGTTTACTCTCTACAAAACTCTCTATGCTTACTTATTTTATTATCTTTGGATGCTCTGATCACAGTTTATTATTAACGGCACGAAGTTGCTGTTGTTCCCTGTGGCAGAATGGAGTGTTTCAGCAAAAAAGAAACAAATTTGATTTCCTGAATCCTCGAATACTCTGGACACACAGCGTGTGTGTTAAATGAAGAAAAAAACGGATTGTTGCTTAGCTAAGCCAAAAGAAAAATTAATCATATAATTGAATAATAAATTAAATATGTAAATTTAGAAGTTAAAAAAATCAGCATCTAAAATATATTAAGATTAAAAAGAAAGATTTCAAGGGATTTCAAAAGGAAAATAAAAGATTTGACTATTATTTAAGGTATTTTTAAATTTATTATTTAAACTATATTACTCTAACTAAGGATGACTAATTATATTTATTATAAGATCTACAAATAATCAAATAGGAAACTATTGATGATAATAAGTTTATTTATTGCAGCAATTACTACTGAAGAAGTTTACTGCAATTATGGCTAATACAATTATTACTGATGAAGAATACTTAAAAACTGAAGAATCTATAATATCTTATAGTACAATGAAAATACATATGCTCTTGGATTTGATACCTCAGACATTTTTATTTATTTTCGGATATTATTACTTTTTCAGATGTTGTTATTTTTCATCAATAGATGTTTTATTTAAAATCAATACATTTTTAATGACTTATCTTAGCTTGCCTATATGAAATACATAGGAGCTTAATCTGTAGGTCAGAAAATTATTCCTTAGGAATCCAAGAATATGGGAGAAGGTGCGAACTTCAGGTACCACAACTTAGAAAGTTTGCGGTAGAACAACACTGGTGGTGTAACAATGCGATAGAAAAATATGGGTGTCCCATGGTAAAGCTGAATTTACTACAAATAGGTAAACAAGCATATAAAGTACATAAATTGAAAACAAACAAAATTACTTCTGAGTAGAATCTAAGTTAAAACTTTTAAAACAAGCTATTGTCAATAGCCAATTAATTGGAATATTTAAAGTCATATTGGAAGCAGATTATATTCACGGTATTATATTATGCTGTTATATTTTTTTCTTTATTAGAACAACAGCCCCATGCTGGGCCATGGCTGTCTGCCTTCTGGCAGATTTCGAGATAGGAGATCTTTTCTTCTTATTGGGTTTATAAAAAAAGCTATAATGGAAGCTATTCTGCAATTAACAAAAAAATGAAATTTAATGTGTTACAAATTTAGCATATTTGGGCTTAAAATACACAATTTTCTTTTGCTTGCATTAAAGTATTATACAATACACCGGCACGTGTTCATTTGGTTACTGTTATTTTTATAGGATATATGTATCTTTTGTAATAAAATGAGTGCAAGGATTTCTTTTAAGTTAGTGCAAACACTAACTTCCTGACATTATAAGCCCATAGAGAGTCAAAGCTATCTGTCTACTGGCAGATTTTTAGATTTCTTTTTACGGAGTAGAATTGTCAGCCCTACGCCTAACGCTCTGCAGTCATATTAGGGAGGGACCTGCGATTTAAATTGTATTCCGAAACTACAAATATCCATGGCCTGCTCCGGGACCCGAACTCGAAATCCTTATCACTCGGTCACCAGTCACTCGGCCATCAGTCCCCACATGTGATATTGCTTAACTAAAAGAAAGACAAAAGCAAATAAATGGCTTGTATTCCAAACATTTTACAAATATTCCAACATACTAAACGTAAAAAAAATAATTTAAATTATTATTTATTTTCTTTAAATTTAAAATCTATACTTTTATAACTGTATGCTAGGAAATGTTTTTATTTTAATATTTTACTGTTCATTTGTCGAAAATGTTATCAATTTCTGAGACAGAAATTATAGTTATTGAAGAAAAACTGAATTCCAGAAATTATCTGCAGTTGCATGTTATTTATGCTTAATGACAAATTTAACACTAAGATTGCTACTGACTTAGCCAGATTCACAGTCATTCGGGATGCACAATGAAGAACCTGATATACTTCTTACCACGCATTGGAAAATAATTTGGAAGGATGTGCCTTTATTTTACTTTACCCCCCACCCCACATACACACCTCATTCCTGTACCAAGACTATAATTAAAACCATTAAAAAAAAAGTGTGGGGGATAAAATAATCAAAAGAAGTTTTTTATTTTAACAAAATTTTAAGAGTGCAAAAAATTATAATACAGGAAAAAAATACGCTTTGGAACTACAGAACAAACATAAGAATGAGTGTAACGAAAATTATGCAATACAGAAGGTGTAAATGATGTGAATATGCATGTGATAGATAAATAAAGTATGACATGAAATACAAAAAAAATATGTCGCTCTTCATACTATGAAGAATGAAATACTTTTTATTTGGAGTGAGAGAATGGGCGCAGAGAACTCAATTAGTATCTCGGGGTGTATTGTCTTCTGGGATAATTAATTGATCATTAAGAGGATTTTCTATCGGGTCCAAGAGTTTATTATACTTCTATGCAACCAAATGTAAAAAAGTTGAGAGGGAATTATAGGATGCCGTAATTCAATAAGATGACAAATAGTTTCACCAAGTAGTCCTTTTTCTCTTACAAGTAGTAGTGGAAGGGTTCTCCAGTTTCTCCACAAGAGTAGAGATCATTTTCTGAGAGGTTGAATCTTTTGAAGTGTGTTGGAAACGGACCATGACCACTTGTAAACATATTTTTTTTAGACTTATACGACTCAAGTAGACGTCTCACTTATGAGACTTATGGCTTTTCAACTTTCTGATTTTAAAAATTGTTCGCCCTGTCTTGCTATGATTCCAATCTCATTGTTAATCATCTAATAGATAATTATTTAAGTTATTTTTGAGAAATGAAAAAAGATACTGAAGACAAATTGTGTCACCGACTATAAGGCGTGATTTATCAAGGCTGCCTGCGTATTTATTGCCCAAATAGCTTTGCATCGGTTTTTGTATGAAGCGATCGAAGAATAGTCTTAAGAGGTTTGTTTCATTGTTTAAGAGTTTTTGCTGGATTTCTCAGGTCATTAATCAAGGGATTTTAGGATTAAATATTGAAGAAGGCTCTGAAGGTTACAGCGTCACGTTTATACTAAATAAGAAAAAGAGATCTGAGAAAACACTAATTTATTAACCCGAAGACGATGCATTTATTACTGAAATTCAATGTCTGTTTCTCTAATTGTCCTAATTGAACTGACAGAATTCGAACATATAACTTCTTCTATCCGAAATCCTAACGAAATAAGCATTTGTGGGTGTGGGTGGGTGTATA
>BPLQ01008283.1:0-54630 GCA_021605075.1 Caerostris darwini
AAGTTGAAATATATCTTATATACAATTGAAAAGGACTTTAAACACCAACATTTAACTAATTATTTTCTTTAAAGGTAAATATCTTGAAGAATTTGCATCATCTTTCTAAATTTTAGGCATGATTTAGATTAAGTAATGAAATATGAAAATATTGATGGAAGAATATTAACACATAAGCAGATGGTATGCAAGAAATTTTACAATCTGATGGAAAACTTATCATCAGAATATATTTTCAATAAAGAGGAATGATAACTCAAAACGTTGTTTTTAACAATTTTCTTTCAAATTTTGCTTCAGAAACATGACTTTTGAGTGTCCAGTAATAGTCCACAAGCATAATTATATTCCATTCCAATGTATTTTTAGGGACATATTACATCTAAAAGTTTTATAATTTTATAATAATGATATTTTTATATAATGTATCCAAAAATTAGTTCTCCAAATTTTTCAGCTTTTCTATTGTTAAGAAATTAAATTACAATATTTTTAACAGGCTTTCATGTAGATTTTTCAATCCCATTTAAACATTCCTCAAAGTCATGGTACTCTTCATAAACCCCTTATTTGTGGACCTACAAATATACCTTCTTTTATTATAGCCTCATTGATCCTAGGCAATTTGTTCTTTAAATATAAGAAAACTGGTCCACTTTTATCCATCGCCTTAACAAAACGTTTCATTAATCCGAGTTTTATGGACAAGAGAAGAAGATGTACGTGTTCAGGATTTACAAGTGGTTGAGAAGTTATGTTTTATTTGCCAGGTGTCATATTTATTTTAGGCAATTGCTTCTTGGCAAAATGATTTTGGTGATTTTTGTTATCTCACTTGCACAGTAAGCAATGGAATTTAGCACAACCTTGTTGAAGTCACAACAAAAGTGCTATAATTTTCAAATCGCCACATATATTCCACGAATGCTGTTTAGTATTGTATATTTGATGGTAAAATATATATATTCGATAGTATAGGTTATTTTCATATAGGCAGTATAGCCAAGAAGAATCGAAGGTTTCTTATTTCCAAAATGAAGAAGTTCGGCATTTAAAATAAATAAATAATCTATCTATAAAGCATCATTTCTTTGTATCATGACAGTCTCCTAATTCACTCAGTAACGAATCAACATCAGTACAATAAACTGCCTTCCTAGAAAATACGTGTTGGAGGCCTTGTTTCTTTTGACGACAGGAATAAGTTCTAGTTACTTTCTCAAGCAGATTACAACCCTTTAATTTGGACTCCAAAAATTCTGCCTGATTCTTTGTCAGGTTAAGTTCATGAAATAGATCATTGAGTTCAAACTAATTGATTATATTAGGTTCTGTAGACGTTCCACCAAAATCTGGGTCTTCAAGCAATCTTTTTCTGGACTTAATTGTAGATCTTAATCTTCAGAGTTTTCTGAATGTAAATTGCAATTTTTAAGTGGTGCTGGGATTGGAAGCTCGTCTCTGTGAGGAATAGGCCTAATAGCTGAAGGGAAGTTGGGATGTTTATTGGTCTTCTTGGTCATGCCTGTTAGTCCAGCAATTTTTGTAATGCATAAATAACTGATAACCTTCGGTTTCATCCAAACCATTGGAACCTCAAATGGTATATGTCGCTACTTTCTCTTAAACCAACCCCTATGTAATGTTACACAATATTCACAGCAAATATGAGGAACAGCCAAAATGTCACCCAAATAACAGGTGTGATCAAAGAATCACAACTAATATTTGTCCTGATAACAGACTTGAAGCTGAAAATAAAGTTAATATATACTTTTTATTAAGGGAGTAATATCTCTTCTTTGCGACGTCAAAGGCAGTTCATCTCACACATAATAGAAATTTTTGGATGTTTTTCTTAATTTCATGGCCTTTTAAGTAATCTGTTCGTACAAAACTAAACTCTTGAAAACAAATTAAAGACGAGTAGTTCACTATAAATTAATAAAAATACCAAAATTAATTAATATAACTTAAAAGCAGGTTTAAACTAAATGAAAGTGAGTCACAAGAACGAAACACAAAGTTTATCAAGTTCGCTAGACTTGTTTTGATAGGTGTGATATGTATTTGATATCTTTATTGCAATCTATGTCATCATACATTGTTGGTAAACACATACATGCAAATAAAGTCGCAACCAACACGACACTTTGTTATCTGAAAAACATAAGTATTTTTAATTCATGTAAAAGAAAACCTCTGATCCCTGTGGGTAACTTTTGTTGTTATAGGTATTCTGCTTTAGAGTAGCTTAGTACATAAACATCTACAGTTACAGTTATCCAATTAACAGAATTACTATCAGCTATAATTATTTTGAGAATCTGCACTAATCAGTTCGTCAAAATTTTAGATGTTTGGTTTTATAATTGGTATAGGTTCATTTGAACAACTCTTGGAGTAAATCTTCATAAAATCCTATCAAGCATGCATTTATGTTTAAGTTTTGCCCACATATTTACGATGGAAAATGTTTGCTTCGGTATCAACTTATCATTTTTTTTTACTATTAATTTTTATTTTCAGAAAAATGCTACAAATATTCTTTGAATTAAAATTCCTTATCCTAATTCCGGTAAAACTAACAAAATCAAATCGTTGTTTTCTTGAAAAGCATGGTTATTTTTAGATTTCAGTTATGCTAGCTGAGACAGAAAAGTTTTGATGTATATCAGTACTTAACCTTAAACAATCTATTTTTTTACTTTTACTCATCGTTTTTAAGGCACTTTTATTTCAACGGATAAATATTGCTTTAGAACACCGTTGGGTCAGATATATCTCATGCGTTTGAAAAGAAAAAGTGACTGCTTATTAATATTTCAATGTTTGGGCTATATATATTTATTATATGCATTATTTAATTTCGTGTCTTTGTTTCAATTATTATTACTACTTTAGCACTTTATTATTTAATTAAAAATATTTGACGTACAATAATTGATTTTCAAAGACAACACTGTCTTAATTGCAATTTCATATGAGGGTTATAGAATCAAATAGCATATTTTTTTTGTATTTCATTCATAGTTTATCATTGAAAAAATTTCCAAATTTTTATTGCATATTTATTTTTTTCTGACAGCTTAAAAATACGTTAATATGGCATATAATATACGTCAATTTTCAAGAACAGAAAATAGTTTGAAATTGAAAGTACGTCTAAATTACTATAGATTGCATTCTATCTGGTAAATATAAAAAGAGAATTTTAGAGAAATACATAAAAGAATGCATTTACGTGTATTAGCTTTTAGAAAGATATACCTGAATATGAGACACCTGGAAGCCTTAGGAAATATTGAAGATGACACAAATGTTGTTGCGATGCTTTTTTTTGCAGAAAATTGATGAGTGAGCAGTGGCTAACGAGTTCTTTGCTATTTTTTTTATGAGTTACTTCACTGTATCTGTTTGTGATCATTAATTGATTTTCCTATTGTTTGTAATATAAACAAATAACCCATTATGTAATAATCAATTATTATAAATATGTTGATAAATTTATGAAGAGCAATTTTAATAGAGATAATATTTAAATTTATTTAATGAAATGCTGCGTGAGTAATGTTTTTTTCACTCTCTTTGTTCATCCATTAAATAAGGTGTTTTTTTACTTTATTGTTCAACAATTTTAACAAAAAAATTAACTGATTTGAAGTTAAGATCTTGGATAGAATGATTTACACTTTTTTATTTACCTAAATATATACTTTTAACTCATAAATAACTTATATATGGTGCTCCATGTTAACTACCAACCATTGAAAAAATAGTTCTTGGATGATTAAATACTAGTTTAAGGTTGAAAGTTTTTAGTTATGCTATTTGGTGAATTAAAATAACTATATTACATAGAATGATTAATAAAACTTGTATCAAATATGAATAAAAATTTATGCTAGTTGAGTTAATAATGAAAGAAAATCATTATTTTTAATGCTAAAAATTGCCCCTAAATTAAAACTGGGGAATTTACATTATGGAGATGCTGCTATAAAATAAATATTCACATTTGAGTGTTTAATGATTTCTAAGAAAATATTTCTTAAATGTAATTAATGTGAGTATACAACACTTGAGCTGATTTATTCTGAACTACTGAAAATAAATATACCAAAATACCAAAAATAAATATGAATCAAATGAGACAGAATTCCAACTATCTGCAATAAAAAAAGAAATATACAAACGCAAAAACGATGACTTGAACTTGGTATGAATAAGTATTTATCATCTTTCACTGCCTGTCATAAAATGAAGCCTCTGAAAAGATGGAAACGAAATAATGATTGTTATTTCTGTATAGGGAAAGAGTTTGTGAAACAAAATATGAAAAACGACAAGAATTCTTCCTCCTTCATTCCATCCAAAGAGATTTTTCTTCAGATTTCGAGATAGCATTTCCCATAGAAAAGCTCCTCAGCTATCGTGCAAGTCGACATTTTATCGGTAAGTCTGTAAGTTTTGGTGGCTTCCACGAAAGTGGCATTACGCAGAATTGTAGTTAACTTTTTTCAGGTGGAAAGTGGAATAAAGGAAGATTTATCGAATTTCTTGGATCTCAGTTTGCTTTTCTCGTTTCGATTTGTTTGTTGCTCCTAAAACCTTTCTTTCACAAAGATATTGGGCAAACTGAGGTTTTTTTCTTAATGTGTATCTTGTTATAAAGATTGAAAGTAAAAGAAATGCACAAAGGAAGTTTAATTAAAAAGTTGTAAAATATTAAGTAATTCTTCTTGTTTTCAATGTCTTTGTTCATCAATAATGTGTTTTTTTTAAAAATTTTATTCAACATTTTTAAAAAAAAAAATTTTTTTTAACTGATTTGAAGTTAAGATCTTAGATAGAATGATTTACACTATTTTTATTTAACTAAATATTTACTTTTAGCTCATAAATAACTAGATTAAATTTCATGATAGAAGTCAGAAATGGTGCTCAGTGTTATTTAGCCAACCATTAATTAAATGGTTTATTGAAATGGTTAAATGCTAATTGTTTAAGGTTGAAAGTTTTTAATTATGGTATTTGATGAATTAAAATAACTATATTACACAGTATGATTAATAAAATTTGTATCAAATATAAATAAAAATGTATACTATTTGAGTTAATAAAGAAAGAAAATTATTATTTTTAATGTAGAAAAATATTCCTAAATTCAAACTGGGGAATTTACATTACAGAAATGCTGATTTATATATGTATATATTCGTATTTGAGTATTTAATGATTTGTTGAAAGTTTTTAATTATGTCATTACTGAATTAAAATAAATATATTACATGAAATGATTAATACAATTTTTATTAAATATGAGTAAAAATTGATATTATTTGAGTTAATAATGAAAGTAAATCACTATTTTTAATGTAAAAAGTATTCCTAAATAAATTGAATTTTTATCAAAAATGAATGAAAATCTTTATTTTTAATGTAGAAAAATATTCCTAAACTCAAACCTGTGAATTTACATTATATATATAAGCATTTGAGTGTTTAATGATTTCTAAGGAAATATTTCTTAAATGTAATTAATGTAAGTATACAACACTTGAGGTTGATTCATTCTGAACTACTGAAAATAAATATACTAAAATACCAAAAATAAATATGAATCAAATGAGACAGAATTCCAACTATCTGCAATAAAAAAAGAAATATACAAACGCAAAAACGATGACTTGAACTTTGTATGAATAAGTATTTATCATCTTTCACTGCCTGTCATAAAATGAAGCCTCTGAAAAGATGGAAACGAAATAATGATTGTTATTTCTGTATAGGGAAAGAGTTTGTGAAACAAAATATGAAAAACGACAAGAATTCTTCCTCCTTCATTCCATCCAAAGAGATTTTTCTTAAGATTTCGAGATAGCATTTCCCATAGAAAAGCTCCTCAGCTATCGTGCAAGTCGACATTTTATCGGTAAGTCTGTAAGTTTTGGTGGCTTCCACGAAAGTGGCATTACGCAGAATTGTAGTTAACTTTTTTCAGATGGAAAGTGGAATAAAGGAAGATTTATCGAATTTCTTGGATCTCGAGTTTGCTTTTCTCGTTTCGATTTGTTTGTTGCTTCTTAAAACCTTTCTTTCACAAAGATATTGGACTAACCGAATTTTTTTCTTAATGTAAACCTCATCATAAAGATTTAAAGTAAAAAACACATAAAAGAAGTTTAATTAAAAAGATGTAAAAATAATAAGTAATTTTACAAATGATGTGACATAACTTATCAGAAGAATTTAAATAATTTATATGATGGATTAATAATTAATTTCTCCTAATTTTTGTATATTAAGTTCAAGTTAATGTATAAAAATTTTTCTTATATTTCCCTAATGAAATTTTAGATTACATTTCAAAGAAATTTAATTAATTTTTAATTTGTGTTATCCTAAATTTTCAATACTGAACTTTCCCTTTGATTAATATACTAAGCGCTATAATCAATGAGTGCATAATGTGAAAAAAGTTCCCTAATTAATGAATGAATTAAGCATTTTAAAATTTCTACATGCTATGTTTGATGGTTTAGTAAACTAAGTTTAATTAAAAAGTTGTAAAAATATTAAGCAATCCTACGAATGATGTGACATAAGTTATCAGAGGAATTTAAATAAATTATATGACGGATTAATAATTAATTTCTTTTAATTTTATGTATTTAATTCAAGTTAATGTATAAAAACATTTCTTATATTTGCACAATGGAGTTTTAAATTACAGTTCAAAGAAATTTAATTAATTTTTCATTTGTTTTATTCCAAATTTTCAGTACTGAACCTTTCATTTTGACACTAAACTCTGTAAGAAATGTGTGCATAATGTGAAAAAAGCTCCGTAATTTATGAATGAACTAAACGTTTAAACATTTACTGAATTCCTTTATATAAATAAGCAACTCTTTTAATATCAGAATTCTTTCCTTCTTTTATAAATCTTCTCTCAGTTATATTTACATAGAGGGTGCTACCATACACTTGCCAAACATTACGTCTCAAAAACAGGAGTGCAGTTAAATATCAATAAAGTATTTTTTTTGCAGTACTACATTGCTAATAAAGCTTTATTTCTTATTTGTTCTGTCAGAAACAACAAAATAGGGTTTTTCTTTAAAAAATTATCCATTAGAAGGAGCATTTAATATATAATTCTTTTACTAAAAGGGAATCTATCATTAATTTACGATTAATCTCGTAGAGAAAATTTCTAAATTTTCAATTTTTAATTTTTTTTTATAGCATTTCCCAAAAAGTCAGATGTAGATTTAATTAAAATTGTAATAAATTATAATTTTTCTGTAGAGCACTTCTAAACTTACAATTCTGGCAAATTATGAATATTAAATTGTAACGATCATTATATTTACTCGTTACATTATATTTGTAATGGATTTATGGATAATTAGGATGTGGGATATTTTGTTGATTTGAATTTTGTTGAATACCTTGAATTCCCAGGTTTATTTATAAAAAGTTATGAAATAATAACCAAGATGTGAATTAGATTGTTTGTAGTTGAGCATAAGTTGCAATTTATCATTGAAACCTTAAAATTTCGCTAGGCACTTAACTTGATGTCATTCGATACTATAAATCTGCCATACTTATCATAATATGAAATATTTGCAGTAAATTTAACACCTTCCAGGGCATTCCTATAAGGAAAGAGAAAATTTTGCTTCCTAGATATTTTTAACAATTCAATGGTGTCTTAAGACAACGAGAAAACATCTTTTCAGCCTGAATAACGACCATCAAACATGGCGTATAGCATTATGTCCAAATACCATTTTAAGAGTTACATAAAAATGAGGAAATAGAAACATAAACCCATATCTTCGTTCTAAGAGATCTTTAAATTAACTCATATATTTGAATTATTAAGATGTGATTGAGCATTTCTAGAATGTACTTATAATGTTTTGCTATTAGATAAATTTCTCATCTGTGTCAGTTCAGTATGGTTTGAGAAAAGGAGAAATAAAGGACCAAATAGTAATTAAGTTTCTTTAAAAAAACCTCTCTGTATATAATATGTCTGCAATGAAATGATTAAATAAATTTTTTTATTGTTTAAAAATTGATAAATTGCATCATAAGATCCAGTGGTTTCTTTAACACATTATTTAAGGAAATATTCGATATTCTAATCTTTGACAATTGCTCATGAATATTCATATGAATATATAGCATATTCATATGAATATTCAATATATATGGGGAACAAAATGTTTCGGATAGTAAAATCAATGAATTTAAAAAAAAAATTAAATATGAATTAAACATGAATGAAAATTTTTGTTGCATACCTTAACTTATTAGTACTTTTGAAATACAAAAAAAGAGAGAAACAGAAATTAAATTGCACGTGATAAATCTCTAAAACCAAACTTATTAAATTAAACTCAAATTAAGTATCTCAACCACAATATATATATGAAAAATGAATCTTGATAGTTTTAAATTAAACAATAATTAGAATTTAAAAATACATACTAAGTCTATTTAATTTAATAACAGAAGATTAGTTTTCAGCATTAATAACAGTGTTTTATTAACAAAATAAAATATCTTAAAGTTTCAGTTGATGTATAATAAATATAAATTATATAAGTTCATATTACAAAAAAATTAAAAATATAAAATACTTGCAGAAGATAGGCTTCAAAATGTTTGATGCAGCTAATTATAGAGAAGCTTTAAACTCTAAAATTAAAATAAAGTCCTTCAGGGAAAGGAAATAAACGATAATTAAATTGAGAATAAAATGTAACTAGTTTAAAATGAGAAATGCTTTTATTTTAAATAAAATAAACATGTTATTCAGTAAAGCAGAATTAAAACAGAGAAATACAAATAGAATAACCAAATTCATTTTATACTTCAGATACTTTAAATGGTATTCGATAAATTACTTAATAAAACAAACACGTATTAGTATATAGCAAATATGAAAGATTTTTCAAAAAATGCTGTCTTTTAAAGCGTTTATAACTTCATTTCAATTTTCTAGAGAAAAGCTTTCGAAAACAGTATAATAGAGTTTCGTTTATTTGCTTTCCAATAATGCAGTTTATGAAAATAAATTGAAATGAATAAGATAATAAAATTAATTGAGCATGCATATGCTTTTCTACTTATGAAATAGAATTTAAAATAATTCATGCTTCATTCGTTATTTGTTCATGAAATATATAATAATGAATTCTAATGCTTGAGAGAATAAATTCATCGAAATAATACAAATGCATTGCAAAATGATTTCATTAAAATTTCTAAGAATTAACCTTTAGAACTAGGATTAGTTATTAATATAATTTAATAATATAAAACGTAAAAGCTTTTAAATAATACAATTTTATTTACATTTTTTTTACAATAATAGGACTTGACACGAGCTTATTAGCAGCTGATTAGGCAGATTTTGTTGCAGATTCAGCATTACCCAGGAGAAAAAATCGAGAATCCTACTCTTACTTCATAACATCTTAAAGTGGAAATAGAATGAAGTAATGTTTTCTAGGAAAATTTTTAGTCCTAATTATCTCACATTTAAGTATCGTTTTGGAGAAAATCATGGCAAATAATGCTTGATAGATAATGTATTATTCTTCACCGAGTCTACTCGTTTTTATGCATTATCTATAGTACACACCACCTGTAAGACGATTTCTTTGAAACACTTTCTCCTTCACATTTTTGCTTAAGCTCACTGGATCAGAAGTGGAATCATTTGAAATTTATAGATTTTTGCAAGCATTGTTAATAACAAAACAGTGTAAACTAATTTTCATAAAATTGTGTAAGCACTGTTAATAGTATAAGCCCATTTTCATAGAATTGTGTGAGCACTGTTAATAGTGTAAACTCATTTTTATAGAATTATGCAATGACTTATTATCCTAGGAGTGCAATTTAATTTTCGTAGAATTGTGTAAACAGTGTTAATATCTAAAGTGTAACATTTTCATTGAATTGTGTAAGCATTTTTAATACCAAAAACAGTGTAAAATATTTTCATAGAATTGTACAAGCACTATTAAACAAAACAGTACAAGTTAATTTTCATAGAATTGTGTAAACACGTTATTAATCAAAACAATGTTTACCAATTTTCATAGAGTTGTGTAAGCACTGTTAATATCTAAAGCGTAAAATATTCATTGAATTGTTTACGCATTGTTAATATTAAAACAGTGTAAACCGTTTTCATAGAATTGTACAAGCACTGTTAACCAAAACAGTGCAACTTAATTTTCATAGAATTGTACAAACACTGTTATTAATAATAATAATGTAATAAATTTTCATAGAATTGTACAAACACTGTTATTAATAATAATAATATAATAAATTTTCATAGAATTGTGAAAATATAAATCAATATCTAAAGTGAAACATTTTCATTAAATTGTATAAACATTGTTAATATCAAAACAGTGTAACTAATTTTCATAGAATTTATTAAGTATTGTTATTATCAAAACAATATAAACAATTTTCATAGAAATTGTGTAAATCCAGTTACTAATCAAAATAATGTAACCAATTTTCCTAGAATTGTGTAAGCACTGTTAACATCTAAAGTGCAACATTTTTATTGAATTGTGCAAGCATTGTTAATATCAAAACAGTGTAAACCATTTTCATACAATTTTTCAAGTACTGTTACTATCAAAACAATGTAACCAATTTTCATAGAATTGTGTAAGCACTGTTAATATCAAAACAATGAAACCCAATTTTCATTAAACTGCATTATACTGTCTTATTAAATATTTAAAGGATTTAAAACAATTATGCTTCTTTTAATATGTTCACAAATTTTTACCAAAACTAATACCAATTCTCAAATAATATTAATCGAAATCATACAAACACATATACCACTATTGCTCTGAAGGTTATTTTTATAGCTGGCACAGGTGGCCATGGGAAATATAATGTGCTTAGGTTTTCTTTCTTTGTATGTTTTCATGTGTAAACGTTTTCGAAATGGGAGGTTTGAAAAGGATTTGAAACAAAATCAAAGACACCCCGTCATAAATGTAATCGATTGCTTTTACGATAAACTCTTTTTTCCGAGATTTGGCTCTTCAAAACTTCGAACAACCCCGAGATACTGCGAGTAATAGAACAAAACTGAGCACAGGAAAAATGACTTGCCTCTTGCAGTAATGGGAACGAAAATTATAATGATGGAGTACTGGAATGAAGGGGAAAATTGTTGCACGAATAAAAATATGAATTTTCTTTGATTGTTAGAATCTCATTATAATTTAAGTGTTTGAATCTTGTATTTGAAATGTATTGTCTTTACTAGATTATACTATATAAGATAAAATTTTCTGATATAGTTTAACAAATTATAGTTTAATGTAACATTTTTTTCTTACTAATTAGAGTGCTTCGAATTCGAAATCATTCACAATTAGAACAGTAAATATGTAGCATTTTCATCGTTTCTCAAAATGAACTGACTATGATAGTCAATTGGCTAGCGAGCTGGATTTTGGTACCACAGGCTTCAGTTTTGAATCTTGGAGGTGGCATGGATGTTTGTTAGTGGTTCGGAATCCATATTAAACTGTAGGTCCCGGTCTAATTAGCCTAATGTGTGCAAAAAATTACCGTGGAGTGACAAAGCCAGTTAAACTAAGCCATTCCATGGCTTAAAGGAAGGACTTTTAGGGCCTACAAATTAATTCGTATTATTTCCTAGCATAGAGACGCGAGAGTTCGTTCGGTTTTGAACTATTAGAGAGATCTATTATTATTTTGACATTTAAAATAATATTTTGAAATAAAGACAGCATGATTTATCAGTTTGTTAAAGGACTTTGGAATATAAAGTGCAATTATGACAAAATAATCAGTTAATTATTTAGTTAATAGATGTTATTTTTATTATATGATATTAAAATTAAAACTTTATAGAAAATTCAAGCGATTATAAATAATGCAATTTTTAAATATTTATCTTGAAGTGAATTATGTATTTTATTTTATTTAGTCACTTTGTTATATTATTGTTATATTTACGAAATAAATTATTTTTAGAATATGAAAAATAACATATTTAATATTAAAATATCACTTTCTTGAATGTACTGAAATTTTTATAATCTAATAATTTTATTTTAGTTGGAAAAATATTTTACCATTCTTTTTTTTATAATTTAAGAGTTTTTTAAACAACATGAAGTGTTTTATTGAGTTTGATTGTAACACAGAGGAAATGCCTATTAAGTTTCAGAAGAAATTTTTTAAAAATATCGTCATCATCATCAGCATCAGTAGCACAACAATCCCAATTATGGGCCAAGGTTGTCTACCTACTGGCAGATTTTTTGACAGGAGATGTTTCCTTTTACAGGGAAGGACTTTCAGCTCTACGTTCAACAGTCATATTAGACCGGTACTCACTGTGTAAAGTGGATTTCGAACCACAACCATCGTCCATGGAACCGCCGGGACTCGAATCTCTAGCCTGTGGCACAGAGCGCCAGAGTGCTAGTCATACGGCCGTCAAGCATCTTTTAATAATATATTATTGAATATTCTAACAGTTTCAAGCAATTCAATGGCTAATCACTTCAGACCTTTTTAACTGAAGTTATCGAAGAAAAATTTGGATAAAAAATTATAAAGTTTAATATACATAGCTAACATCAATAGTCTATTTATTTCACTTTGTTTTTAATGAAAGTAATTTGATTTGTCAATAAGTCATTTTTTTTCTTTTACCATTAAAGTGCTGTTTGATGTTTTTATACACAACACAAAATTTTTAATTTCACATATGAATATGCGATTATTGGATTTCTAACTTATTAAATATGTTTAATGTTGGTTTTGCCCAACTGTCATTTGCAAATTTTTTGATTGATGCATATTAGATAAACACAACTTTCTATACTAAACGGAAAGTAGGAGAAAATGAAAATCTAGTATTTCTAAAATAAACATATATTTGTTATGAGATCTGAGAAAAAAAATATCTACAACGAAACATGTAACCAAAGAGCAGATACATTTGCCAAATTAAACACTCGTAATTAAACTGTCTTAAATAAGTTTAAAAAATCGGTAACAATAAAATAATTTCTTATAATACCTTAATTCGCATTTCATATACTCTAAATTGACATATAATATAGATAAATGACTTTTGCTCTGAAGGTTATGAAACGAATGCACTCAATCGTCTTGACATTAATAATGAAAAGAATTCAAAAGGCTTAGCTCCACCAAATTTAGATTAAATTCCTATTCTTAACTTTCAATCCTTTCCAGTCCAAGGTGGAGTCAAATCAATAGTAATCAGTGAGCTTATTTCTCAATCTCATTGATTTCTAAGCTATTTCAATTCACTCTTGAATCTCCAAGGATGCTTCGTTTTCGGTCAGGATAAAATAGTCAAGACCGTTTAAATGTCCTAGCATTTCATTGTATGTATTCATTATTACTGAATACTTTGATTTAAAGATGTATATACTTTGCATTTCGATATTATAAGGTAACTATATTTTATGCTGAATATCGTCAAATAATTAAAAATAATGAATAAAAGTTTAAACAGAAATACATTTTTAAATGTTAACTTATAAAACTTTACAATTATTTTTATAATTAATTGCAATAATTTTTCTTAATTAGATTAAAAAGTAACTACGTTATAAATATTTAGATTGTTTGATACATAATTAAGTTTGTGAGAACCAAATTTTTGAAGATTGTGAGAACCAATGTATGGTAAATAAAATTTGTAGATTGTGAGAACCAATGTATGGTAAGCAAAATTTGAAGATTGTGAGAAGCAATGTATGGTAAACAAAATTTGTAGATTGTGAGAACCAATGTATGGTACACAAAATTTGTTTCATGTAGTAGCTTCATTCTTGCAAAGTTTTGCATACTAAAGTAAAATTACTTCTTGCGTAATAAAGTAAAATAAGATCCTCTTTAAAATACCTTATTATGTATTTTAAAGAGGATCTCATTAATCCTAAATCTAATTGCAATAATCAGGCAACAAATATTTAATTAAGAAAATGTAGATGTTTCTTAATGTTATGAAATAGTTCATTTGAAATACATCATATTTTTCTTCATAATATTAATGCATTTTACACCATATGTATACAATGCATTAAATTTTTTAATTCAAGTAAAGATTTTCCACTAGATTGGCAGAAATATAGTAAATTCAATGTTATTTAAGATGCATCTGTTGGAAAAAGGTGGCAATTAGCTGTATTACACCCTTGTCATCAACACATTTGAATGAACACCACTGTGGCACATATACACAAACATGGCATACGGGGTTATTGTGAAAATCTTTTCAGCCTTCAGATTTACTGTGCCTCTTTCTGGTACATACATAAATATGTGGCTTCTCCATTAGATATTTAAATTTGTAGATATATTTTCAAATGAAGAAAAGACAGAATTGTATCTTTTATGTCTAATTTAGTTCTAAGCTAAGAAAGCGTCTTCGTGGTGAATTAATGAAAGCACTTAGCTGCATATTTTCACAAAATAGAGCACTGCAATTTTCACCATTAATTATCAGATAACATTCACAGAATGCAGAAAGCACAAAAGACATTTCTCATTACAGTTTTAGCAAACAGAATGAGATCAGTAAGCATAAATTGCACCAATTTTTATGCTAAACATATACTGAAAATGTAACAATTATACTTCTAATATATACTACTTACGAACGAAACAATTATACTACTTATTAACGAAACATTTATACTACTTACTAACGAAATAATTCTGAAGATCTATTTGAATAAAATAATATAAATTTTACTAAGAGTTGTTTAAGCACCAATTCAAAATTATTTATGACAAAATATGGTTTACTACCAGGGTTAAATTAATATATAAAATTATTGTAATTATGATATTTATTCCAAAGTGAATTGTATTTTATTTAATACTAAAATAAATAATAGAAATGAAAATTAAATATCAAAATAATTTTTTTCAACATTTATAATTACTTTAGTTCAAACTATTAATTTTCTTTTAATTTTATGTAAAATGTTCTAAGAATTTAAAAAGATGTTTTCAAATATTTTATATTGTTAAATGATGTAAATTTTTTTTTTTTTTAAAGTTTGAAATTAAAGCAAAGAAGACTGCTAGTTTCATATTCTGTACTTTTTTTTGTTGATTCAAAACCATGAATTTTTACCAAAGCAGACATTATTTTTTTTTAACAAGTTTTCTGTTAACAGATAAAATTGAAGTTGAATTTTCATTCGAAAGAAAAGAAATAATAATAATAAAAAAGACGTTCTTTTTTTCCTTTTTGAAAAGATTTTGTGTTAAATTGTCGATGCACAGAAGTTGAAAGAACATATACACACTAAAAGAGAGAGAAAAAAAAAGACTTCTTTTAAGAATATAAAGAGCTCTAATTACTGCATTGTTAGCTAGAAATAGTTTTCATTTGCTTGCTGTTTACAATGGTAAACCACATCCAAAATATAAAAGAGAACAAAACGTTGTTCCCAATTGTAAAAGATTTAAAAAAAAATTAAGAATAGATAAAAAAAAAGTTTGTTTTATGCGATATCTATTCTAATGCAAATAAAAAATAATTTTCTAATTCTGTTTCCATTGTTAACTAATTTTTTTCCACTTTCGTTCCCTTTTTACATTAACTTAAGTGATATTCTGAGTTGAATTACAGAAAAACGAGAAAGTTTATTCTTATTTAATGCCCTATTTTTCGTTTTGGTTGAAATGCATAAAAAACAAACAAATAAACAAAAAGCATGCTTTTATATGTGACCTAAAGTATTTTTGCTTTGTAATATATGTGTTCCTTTTCTTATTAAAGATGTTTTTTCTATTTGTTAATGGTAATTTTAAGCCTTGAAACTCCAAAGATCATTTATATTTTGCTGCAAATAATAATCAAATACAATATGTAAAATTTAACGAATTGTGGTTTCTTAAATATGAAGTATAATGTATTGTAGTTTATTTTTATTTAAATAAAATTCTTTTTAAACTTTTCATATTGCATATTAAAATATATTGAGTGGACAATATTTTAAAATTTTCATAAATTTAAGTAAATATTTGAAATATTCTGATTTATAAATTAATGTAAATAAAAATTTAAGTTCAGCTTTGATTATAAAATTTATTTGAATATAAAAATGTCTTTGTTACATAACATTTAGAAACTCAAAGTTCCTTTCTGGTTTATTACTATGGTTAAATGAATATATAAAATTATTGTAATTATGATATTTGTTCCTAAGTGAATTGTATCTTATTTAATAATAAAATAAATAACAGAAATGAAAATTAAATATCAAAATATGTTTGCTAAAAATTTATTATTACTTTTATTCACACTATTTATTCCTTGTTAATTTTAAGTAAAATGTTCTAGGAATTTAAAAAGATGATTGAAAATATTTTATATCTATAAATGATATAAAACCTTTTTTAAAGTCTGAAATGAATGCAAAGAAGACTATTAGTTTCATATTCTGCAATTTTTTTTGTTGATTCCAAAACGTGAATTTTTACCAATTCAGGCATTATTTTTTTTAACAAGTTTTCTGTTAACAGATAAACTTGAATTTGAATTTTCATTCGAAAGAAAAGAAATTGAGAATAAAAAAAACATTTAACATTTTTTTTGGAAAAGATTTTGTGTTAAATTGTCGATGCACAGTAGCTGAAAGAACATATACACACTAAAAGAGAAAAAAAAAAGACTTCTTTCAAGAATATTAAGAGCTCTAATTACTGCATTGTTAGCTAGAAATAGTTTTCATTTGCTTGCTGTTTATAATGATAAACCACATCCAAAATATAAAAGAGAACAAAACGTTGTTCCCAATTGTAAAAGATTTAAAAAAATTCAGAATAGATAAAAAAAGGTTTGTTTTATGCGATATCTATTCTAATGCAAATAAAAAATAACTTTCTAATTCTGTTTCCATTGTTAACTAATTTTTTTCCACTTTCGTTCCCTTTTTACATTAACTTAAACGATATTCTGAGTTGAATTACAGAAAACGAGAAAGTTTATTCTTATTTAATGTCACTTTTTTTGGTTTGGTATAAAAGCATCAAAAAGCAAACAAATAAACAAAAAAGCATGTTTTTATATGTGACCTAAAGAATTTTTGTTTTGTAATATATTTGCTTCTTTTTTTATTAAAGATTTTTTTCTATTTGTTAATGGTAATTTTAAGCCTTGAAACTCCCAAGATCTTTTATATTTTGCTAAAAATAATAGTCAAATACAATATGTAGGATTTAACGTATTGTTGTTTCTTAAGTATTAAAAATTCAAAGATGTTGTAGCATAATTTTATTTAAATAAAACTGCTTTTATATTTTTCATATTGCGCATTAAAAAATGAAAATTGTGTGGGCAATAATATAAATTCAGATTTAAATTTTTAAAAATTTAAGTAAGTATTTGAAATATACCGATTTATAATTTTATTGTAAATGAAAATTTAAAATCAGTTTGCATTATAAAATTTGTTTGAATATAAAATGGCTCATAACACATAGGCTCATAATGGATTATATTTGATGGTTTACATAACACTTAAAACCTCAAGTTTTTTTCTATGGATTGCCATAATACTTCATGAAACAAAACAAAAAAATTAAAATATTGTTAAGTAGTAAATTACTTCTATTTATTTTAGATTTTAATTTATTACAATCATATATTTTTGCACAATTTAAAAAGTTATATAATTTAAAAGCATGCTATTTTCTCATTGTTAAGGTTATTTAAATAAAAGAAAAAAACTATAAAAATAGCGATATTGAATAAAAGCAAATTATTCTTTTATTTTTAATGTGGAATAATAGAGACTTTAAACAATACATAATTTATTTCTGATTTTTGCAGAAATAAATATTCTGAACAATGCATGGAAATAATTTATAATTCTAAATCGTTGATTCTTTCTCATTTTAATTTGCTGTGTTTTAATTACATAATATATGTGCATTTATCTTAGAGGACTTGTTTAATATTTCTTATGAATGTAAAGAAAATTTTATTATTTGATTTTAAAAGGAAATAATAAAAAAAAAAAAAAAAAAAATTCCTGAAGACTGAATAGGGATACAATATAATGAAGAAATTTACCTACATTCACAAAAGTCTTTTATATCATTATTATTTGTTACTCTTTATTTACGCTGTTTTATTTTTCCAGAAAAATATTTTAATGTCTTTTCTGAGGATTTATATTAAATTTATTGAAGACTTATTCGTACAAACTAAAATATTTCTTAATTTCAGATTTTTATTTGATTACTAAATTATATTCAATGCATTTAAAATAAAAGATTGAAAATAAACAAATAATAACACAAATATCGCGCACTTCAACTCAATGAACAATGTTCTCCCTAAATAAACAAACACTTTTTTATTTTGAATTTAAAAGTAAAACTACTTTCTAATAGATGAAAATCTAGTTGAAAATTGGAAACATAATTCAAATTAAAAAAATAAATATTTTGTTATTTTGACAGTAACACAGAATTATTGCCAAAATATTTCGATTTATTTATGCATAATTTTATTACTTTCTGTAGATAAACAAGAAATTCAAAGCATTTTTTTTTATCATTTAACTGCAATGTCCATTAGTATTTGTATTTTCTATAACAAAATAATTAAATGATTACAGTTTTTCTGATAAAAATAATGATTACCTACCTAAAACAATACAATGCATTTTATAGGGGTATTGTTACTGGGAAAGATAAATCGATTTTTTTTTGGTAAATTACTATTAAAATTATTTTGTGAATATACAAGCCTAAATAATTTTCTTATTTTCATTTATCGATAATTTTTTAATTATTTTTAAAAATATATATTTCATTTTATTTGTTTTGTTTTCAGTCATTTGTATTAAGCATAAAAAATATTAGCAAGTTTTCACTAATTTGTTAATATGAAAACAAATTTAGAAAATATTACTCCAAATAATAAAACACCTTGAGTATGTCATGGTTGCTAAGCTTGAACTTCAGCTTAGAGATTAATAAGTGTTTAGAACCTTCTAAATTTAGTAAAATTTGCGATTAATATTTCTCTGATGTTTTCGTAAGTTATTTCACATCTTATGGGTTATATTGTTCGAGATTTTTAATTAAAAAACAGAAATGCAAAAATTTGTTCTTGAAAATATAATGTTATTTTATTTTGTTGAAAACTTCATTTTCAAGCAGATCAACAAATCTATCAGTATGGTTTACATATTCGTAAACTACCAATATGTAAACCATACTGATTACAAAATGTATTCTGGAATTAAAAAAATAACTAAATTTGTCTTTCTACAAAATTAGTTTGAAATTAATAAATTTCAGAAATAAATTCTGTTTCGTGCATAAAAAAAATATATTATTTAAAGCGAATTTTTTTTTTTTATTTTTGCTTTTTTGTTCATCAGAAAAAAAAATGTAAACGCACGATGGAAGAAAAATAAGAAATTTTTTCTCAAGAATTTTAGACTTGTTTTCCCATAAAACAAGTATAACGCAGCAAAGCAAGCATTTATAGAAACTCCCACGGGGTTGAGAAAAATGCATATTTTTACAACCAGCTAAAAGCAATTTAAAAAGATTTTTTCTGAAATAACAAAATTTTAACTTTCTTAAAGTTTGAAGAAGTTTTAATTTTTTTTACTGGACATTTTGTTTTTAAGTAAGTATGAAATGCCGCCAACTATATTGTGTGGAATTAATTTTGAATTGAACTAAAAATTGTGCACATCAAAAGTAAAGGTTTCATCCTATAGTGGCTTTTAAAGCTTAGATTTCCTTTAAAAAGTTAGAGTAAGATGATTTTTTTTGCCTGAAAGTAACTTCTTTAAGACTTCTTTCTCTGAGTTCTTGTAAGACAAATAAACTTTCTTAATTATTTTATCATACACGAAAATCATATTCTGTGAGAATTTTTTATTTTTTTGTGTTAAAGTCTTTTAGGTTTTTTGTTAAAGGCTTTTAGGTTTTTGTGTCAATTTATATATATTTTATTAAATATTAATTATTTAACCTGGTTTCTCTTGACATTCGAAAATATATGCAATTAGTATAAAAAATTCAAAATATTTAAAAATTGTTGGTTAGTTGTTTGTTTGGCTAGTTGTTTAACTATTTCCCATCGATTATATTTTAGTAGCACTATTGAATAGTACTTTTCTACTGCTGCAAAAATTGGCGAAATTGTTGGTTAGTTGTTGTTTGTTTGGTTGGTTGTTTTCTGGCAAAAATTGGCGAAATTGTTGGTTATTGTTGTTTGGTTGGTTGTTTTAACTATTTTCCATTAGTTATATTTTAGCAGCACTATTAACTGCTTTTCTACTGCTGGCATTGATGTCGAGATGTTCTGAAGTGCTGTCAATTTGTTTTTTTTTAAATATAGGTTTTTATCTAATTGTTTGTATTCAAAGTTCTGTACAAATATAAGAAAATGTGTGATGCATCTACTGGCATAATAGTAATTGTTGTTGAGATGTACTGTTTTTCATTGTTAACAAAGATGTCAGAAAGTGCAGAAGTGTCAGTAAAATATATTTCAATCATGAATCAATTTGTCGTATTAAATATTGCAAAATTATTAAGAAATGCATTATGTATATAATCGAAAATGCATGGATTCAAGATGAAATACTTTCATAATTTTCATAATTTTTATTAGTGTCATTTTAATTATCACAAATTATATAATTAATCTGTAAGTTATGCTTGTTTAGCAGTTAGAGCCCGATATTAAAAAATATTCCTTTCTTCCTGTTGTTTGTAAGCACGTAAAAAATTTAAGCACTCCCAACCCTAGATATTGTTTCATTTAACTAACATGGCTAAAGCAGTGAAATCAATTCTAATCAATCAATTTTTTATCAGTTTTATGTATCTACATAAAAATGAACAATTTTTACTTGGATTTATTTTTACAAAAATTTAAAAACTTATTATATGATCAATACTTGCAATAACATAATAAAAGAAAAGAAAGCTTTCTTGGCTTTTATAAGCAATATCATTGCGCCCATACAAAGAGAAGCTTTACTGTTGTATAAAACCTACTATTTTTCTGCCCACATTGGCATGATATTTAGAATGCTATTATTTTTATGACTTTTATCTACGATTAGATTTTAAAGATAAAATATTGCTGTATAGTAAAAAGTTTTTAATTGATCATAAGTATTTGAAGATAAATTTATAAAGTGGATGGTATCTATGTGTAACAGAGTGGGACCAGTAAAAAAAAATGTAAGGCCACAGCAGGCGAATCTCGCTAACTGTTAACATATCAAATAAAATTTTAAAAATTAACTAATTTATGATGGGTATTTTTCCATTACTATCAAAGAATGATTACATAGCATTCTAGGATGTAATTAACCAGCTTACAGAGTGAGTAGTGAAAATTATTAAAAATTAAATCTAAATAAAGTACAGATGCATCTCAAAATTATTATTTTCAAATTAACAATTTAGATTAATTCTAGATCCTTTGCAAAGAATTAATTAGGAAACAAAAACAAAAAAACTGCAGGAGACTCTAATACCTACATATTTTATAATTCATTTAAAGATTTTTACATTACAGCAACACACATCTCACAAAATATAAATGTAGCAACAATATTTTTTTCATGAAGTTAACTATAGACGCGGCTTCGTGGCCTTATGAATGGCGAAAATTTATGCGTTGTCCAATTTAAAAATTTTTTAGAAATATTGGACATTCTTAAGACTGCACCTCCACCCTCTATCAAATCGGAGTTGTTTCATCTTTGGTTCAAGAGGCTGCAGCTGAAAGCGTTACAGCATTCTACTCTAGGTTGTGGCTGAGTGATTACTTTCCTTTGTGTGTTATAATACTTCCATTGATATCCATTGATGTTCGACTTCGATTCCGTAACAGATCAATAATTTTAATTTTTATTTGCAGCAGATACAACCGAGAAATAGAAAATAACCATAAATAATAAAATATATAAATTAAATTTTTATTAATTGATAAATTTATTTCATGCCAAAAAAAGTAATTAGTGAACTTTCATTTTTAATACTAAAATAATGCACATTATTGATTTCTTTCAAAGACCTTAGAAAAAGCGAAGAACAAAAAATTTCTGTCTCGACGATGGTTCTACCGTGGTGTAGTAGCCACAATGAAATGGACTAACCACTATACCAAAGCAATATGCTAATCCCTTCCAAAATAATTGATTTAACATCACTTCACAATTATTTAAACATTTTATCAAAATAATGTTCACATAAAATTGTTGTAAAAGATTAAAAAGAATGAACTATTGATCTGTTTTATTTTTTATTTAAACAGTTCATTTAATATAAAAGAGGGGAAAAGCAATAATTAAGATTTCTGTAAGCGTTTTTTAGAATGTTTATAAATTTCATTAATAGATGGCGCTACAGGAGGATATAAGAAAGGGACTTATTTTTCAGAATAGGAAGGTGCTTACTGGATGTTTTGAGCCTCTTCTAGAAATATGTTCCCTCGTGCCTTCTTTAGTCGTCTACGATCTATGATGAATCTTAAAACAATTCTCTAGTTGGATCTTGATATATGCATGGAGAACATAAGTAATTCTTTTTTTAGGATGTTTTGAATTCCCGTAAAAGATACATATGTTAATTGTAGAAGTTTCAAAATTTGGGTAATATGAATGGTTATGGGTTGCTTATCAATGGGCTATCAATGATTCAAATTTAATAGAGAATTGTCAAGAACAGATCAAATTGAAGAATATACGAACGAAAGATCCGTAACAAAAGAACGGTCGTTCATTGGTTATTTTTGACCAATCACCCAATAGCATAAGTGAAAAACGACATACAGAACACTCTCGTCATTTTTGAGGAGCAGGCAAGCAATAAACGTAGGAAGTAAATGAGCGATACTGAAGACTTTTTTTTATTTACCTTGTGGTGTCTCAACCTTGCTCTTGAATTTGAGTTAGATAAAGAACACATATGCACCACATCAACCGCATAATTGCTTTAATGATAGATAATTTTGATAAGGTATTAAGATCCGTCATTCAACAGTACATAAATGGACTCTAGTAGTCCAAAATTCTACACAGTGAATCTAACACCAATGAACAAAATGATTCTACCTACAATCAATAATTCTTAGCTGCTTATTCTTCCCTAAAATATATACGATGTTTGTTGCGCTGTAATTCACCTTATTCACTGACCACAAAGCATGCACATTCGCTTTTCAACAAAAGATGGGAAAAAATAATAAAGACATCTGAGTATATATCGCACAGTTTACTGTGTATATCCGACATATGCCTGAAAACGATAACATTATCGCTGATGCCTTATCTAGAATGGATGAGTTGTACATAGGTCCACAAATGGATTACGAAACCATAGTCAAAGCTCAGAATTTATATACGGAATTAAAAGACGTGCTTTTTTCTCTTTGAAGTTCGAAAACTTATGAATATTCCGGTCCAAATCTTTTTTGTATAGAGATATCATACAAAATACAGGACGACCATATATATCATCTTCTCATAGAAAACATTTGTTTTCCAGTACTCATGATCTTGCTCATCCAGGCAATAAATCTAATATAAAACTGATGTCCTACAAATTTGTATTGCTATCTAATCCAAATGACTCGAGAAACTGGGATAAAAGCTTTATCAAATGCTAAAAGTCTAAGATTTCAAGTCATGCGAACATTCCCACCAACAATATAAATGAGGACAACATCCGTCCCTTACCATCATAAAGAGGCTTTCGCTATTCGCTTATTATTCACATTGGTAGAAGCAGTACCCATGCTAGACATCAGAGCCGCAACTATCACCGAGTCATTAGCTAAGAATTGTCCTTAACACTTTGGATGTTCTACAATAATCACAACTGGCCAAGGAATCATATTTATTTTTATAATTATCCAATCTTATGGGATTCAAAAGACAACGCACATTGAATTATTATCAACAGTCAAATGGTTGCATTGAGAGTTGAATCATACATTGAAGGCTGTCATTAAGTGCCAAGAAAATCAAGGTTGGACAACATCTCTTCCGATCACTCTACTTAGATTTTACACAACTTAGAACATCATTTTACATTTTACTGAACTTCATATTGGGAAAACCTCCGGCTATCATGTGACTCCTTCAAAAATACATTTAACGAGCCCCAATCTGAATTTGTAAAAACTTTAATGGAAGTATTTCAAGAAGTAAAACCAATTTTATTTACAAACCATTCAAACGAAAATCTATTCATTTTTAAAGGCTTAAAAACATTTTCACCTATAGTTTTGTTAGGACAGACAGTGTTCGCCATAGACTTCAACCACTATATAAAGGGCCATATGAAATCTCAGAAAGAATAGGAAAATTTTCACCATCAAAATAAAGAGTAGAGAAGTCAATAAACGAATTGCAAGAGTAAAGCAGTAAATTTTTGAAAACTCTATCACATGGATACATCAATTGATCAAGCCAGAATGAACTTTGAATCTAGGAAAACCCTAACTGAAAATCAACAGACAACTTCATCAAATGGCAGAAATTCAAGTCTAATCAGCCTTCTGGTTTTCTGATCTATCCACATGTTTCGAAAATAATTAAAATAGTTAAGTTTGCACAGTGAAATTTTCCAAAATTCACTGGAACTGGGCTTTTAATTCGACTCCCTGTTCGTTATAGTTGAAGAATTTCTATCGTTCGCTGCCTCACTTGGCGGTGGTGTGATGTGATGCGATGTCTCAATCCTTACCTCTAGTGGGCAAGTTTTTGCCATGTCTGAATCCTGAACGCAACGTTGTGTGTTGTTTTCCCAAACTAATTGTACAAATAAATGCTCCCAAAATAAAGATACTTTAAAAGGTTTTATAAAATATGTATACTTTTATTTATAATCAACATTGTTAATAAATTTCGTTAATATTTCATCCCAACAATTAATCAAACAATTAGATGAAGTCTCGATACAAATTTATATTCAACTGACCTACTCGCCAATTGACATTCTTATTAAATTTATCTCAAACGTAATTCGACATGCGTCAATTCTGCTAAGTACAAACTAGACCTCTACCTCGGTTCAAATCTACTTGCTCAAATTCTTTCTTATTTTCCACATTGTCATGGAGAAAATGATGATGACCTTTCTTTGCAGCCTACAGAAATGACATTTACTTGTCCCTTCTAGAAATAATCTTTCCCTTAATGACCCTTTCTGCATCAAGACTTTTAGAATCATGACGTATACTATACTTGAAATCCAGTGAACAAGCCTTTAATCTATTATTTTTTGCACCATATTGCAAACTAAAAAACAATTAAAATTGTTGCTACAAAACATCGCCTTCCAGTTCATCTACTTATGTCATGCATAAACGCTAACTCTTAGGTCCTTTATTGCTGCGATAATTTATTCATGAATAATTTCATTTATTTGTGTATTAATTGTAAATATCAATTTCTCTTAATTAAATGTTGTGATGCGGATATGAATGTAGATGTTATTCCTTCGTATAATTTTTCTATACATATGGTATAACACAGCAACCGTTAGCTTCCGAAAAATTCTGATTATTTTCAATTCAGTGAACAATAAAAGTAGAAAATTTTCGATTTGAAAGATCCGAATCAGTTTCGACCAATGAACAAACACTTAATGTAGGAAATAACCGACTGAATGTTTCGAATCTTTCTCGATCAATAAGTAAACCATAAGCAGTCGTTAAGCAGAAGTAGTCAAACCATCAATAAGCAGTCGTCCGTAAGATGTTTACGATCACTTAAATCAATTCGCTCTTCAGGCTCATCATCATGCTTTTCGACTAAGATATGACTGCAAGAATAAAGGAATATCTTTAGCCATTTTGTATTCACATTATTGCGTTTTGCTTTTCTTAGATCAGAATATTTCAGTCTTTTATATACTTCAAGGCCTGTTTCAACTAATAATTAAATATTAGAGTTTTTTTTTAAACTATAGCGATTCACAGAAGAGCTAAAAGGTCTCTCTCTCTATTTTTTTGTGTGTGTAATAATACTAGTTTTACCTTACAACACCAATTCCTATGACACATAGTTCACATTATTTCTATGAATAAAAAGCATTCACCAGACCACTTTGTATTAATCAGACCTCTTTCAGTGATCTGTATATAAGTTGTTCGCTTTGGCCCAGATACGAAAAATATCTTTCATAGCTAGTGCACCTAATTGATCATTGATTTTTATCATTAATTTTTTTCATCGTTGATTTCGAGCTGGTTCTCAATTTTGTAAATTTTGTTATCCTTATTAATTAATAAATTGTGTAAAAAGACTTATAATTCTTCAATGTCCTGAAAAGCACTATAAGTTACAGCAGCCTCTGTTCTGCTACACACACAAACATATTCTTATTTATTCATAAAAATGGGACATCTACAAATCATTGTAACAAAATAATAAAATCTGAATAAAAAACTATTATTTGTATTATTTATTATTTAAATTATTTATTATTTGCATTATTATTTGTATTATAATTTAACATTAAAGAAAAGGATAAATGGAAAAAAGAAAATATGTTTTCTTAATATATAGGAAATGCATTCTTGTAGAGAGTTTCATTATATTTCTACTTTTTTAGTGACTTCTCATATATTTTTTTTAGTGAATTTCATTTGACATCATTATTCAAATGAAATTTAGCAATTTTATTTAATATATTTTGAATTTAAACCTTAAAAAACTATCAATTCATTAAAAGAAGTTTTAATAATAATAAATACTAAAAAAGAATACAAAACCTTAAAGTTATACATTGGAAAGTAAGTCAGTTTTATATTAAATAAAATATAAAAAGAAAAAAACCATTGTTAGTTAAAAAAAACCCCACAGTTTCCCTTATATTTAAATGTGTTTTAGATGGCTGTTAATAAATCTAATTATTTACCTCTAAAATGATTTTCTGAAAAGTTTTTTTTAATAATTTTGTGGTATACTAATTAAACATTCTTTAAAAAATAAATTTGCTTTCATAGCTACAAAAATTAATATATATTTTGAAAAACATTTTCGATTTCTACCATATTTATAAGAAATATAAGTGCTAAAAATATTTCATTTATATAAAAGTTTATAGAACTTTGGGCCATAATTTTGAAGAAATTATAAAGATTTGCTCGTTTTATTCAAATTATATTAATTATTACTACAATTTTACGTATGGACGGAATGCCATCAAATCTCTATGTAATCTCAAATCTCACTGTAATTATTAAAATGATTTAATTTAGTATTTTTATAGAAAACAAATATTTCTTATGAATTTTGAGGACTGCTAATGAGATTTTTTATTTTCTTTCATTTGATGGCAACAATTTTTCACTTTTGTTATCATATTTAAGTAACAAATTTCAACCTCTTGTGTATAACTATGCTTTTATTAACATAATATTTTTTAACTAAAATATTTATAATTTAAGGATTAAACTATTTTTCTTAATGTCTAACGGTGAGAATATTAATTATTTTCAATTTGCCATAAAGCGTAAGTGAAGCTACACAATTAAATTTTTTTATTATTATTCTACAATTCCAGGAATTCTGAAATATAGTTTGTGAAAATTATTTTTTAATGAAATTTTATTCAAGTAATTTAACCTCATTAATTTATTCAATTATTTTTCTGCTTTATCGTGCAGCGATGTGGGTTTGTTAAGACAGCAAAGGCAAAATAATTTATTCTGAAGAAATAGCTTTTTCTGTTTCTAAGAAGCTTATAACATAGTTAAAAATATATTATTATAAAAATATGTATAAAATATTTTACATTAAACACAACCAATGTAATTTTTCTTTTACACAAAATTCTAAAGCAAGTAAGTTAATCACACGCTACTTAATTCATTATTTTATCATAAGAAAAAAGAACTGTTGAGAAAAATTCTTGCGTTAATAATATAAGTATGAAAAAAAATGAGCTTAACATTATTGAAGGGTTTTGGGTGTATAGAATGGTGATCCAAGTTTTGCTTTTTTTACAATATGATACAGCATTTTAATAAGATTTATTATTGTTTTTCTTTTCAAATATTATATAGTAAAAATTTTCAGTTATTTAAATTAGTTAATTATATTAAGGTGTGATAAATTATAAAAAAATAATAGTTCTAAAACCACGTAGTCGAAAACACATTAATTCCAGATTTTTTTATATTTCTACAGTACTCAAGTTTTTTGTTTAATAAGTTCAAAGAAACAGATCAAGTACTAAAGGCAGCCCATAAACAAGATGTCTCAGACAACACCTCTGCAAGATAAGATTAATATTTTAATAAAATAACATTTAAATACATTCAAAATTACATTCTTTTTGAAAAAATAGCATTTCAATTAATACGGTTGAGATACAAATTTCAGGCAATAGCCCTTACCCCCAAGGGGTACAGCTTGAAAAAACTATTGTCATCAGATTTCCAAAGGCAGTGACAAGTATAATAACAGCATTTGAAAGTAATAAAGTGATTCAAAGTGTTAATCAATCAAAATGTATGTAATGATATTCAATCAATCTCAAAATGTTTCAGATTTCAAAAGTAAATAATTTTAACCAGGATCTCAAGTATAGCAATCATTTAAGATAATGATCTTGAAGTCAGGATGGAGAATATTTGAAACCAGAATGTTTCACCAAAAGAAATACCTTCTGATAGAGGTAGAATATAGAATTCAATTTGACATTGCGTCTTATCATCGAGCAAAAAAGGAAGGGCTTGCTTTTCCAAATTTGAATTATATTGAAATTATATAAAACCCCACACGCACTCACGCACATACAAATCAGATACGAAACAACAATTTAGCGAAACTCTGATCGCAACAAGAGTCAAATAATATTTCCAAAATTTTTGATAAAACTGATTTATTCAATCTCTCAGATGTGGAAGCAAAAAAAGGATATCCATTAAGGTTTATCTGTGTTTTGGAATTGTTAATTATATTTCATATAATTCTAATTTATAAGTATTAAAATACTTATCAAATACGTTTATTATCGGGTCGTCAAGGATGAAATTTGTTGAACAAAAGAAAAAGTTGGTTGACAACTTACTACTATAAAGAATTAATTTATTTATTAAAGTATGCACCCATATTGTCTATACATTTTTACCATTTAAGCGGTAAGTTGTTCATGCCGGTGGTATAAAACCCGCGGACGAGAATCATTGAATTCCTGGAAGGCCAGTTTTACAGCATTATCAGAATTAACTTGTTTTCCCATTAAAAAGTAGTTCACATTTGCTGAAGAAGTGGCAGTCAGGGGAGACTAGGTCTGGTGAGATGGAGGAAAATGAAGTTCTAACTCCAACTCCTGAAGTTTCTGCCACAGTTATTTGTGCAGTGTGTGGTCTAGCGTTATCATGCAATAAAATAGGAATCAATCTGTTGACTAATTTAGCTTGTTTTTTTTAAAGTTTTTGCATCATTTCGTCCAGTTGGTTGCAGTATATTTCTGCTGTGATCTATGAGTCAGGTTTCATTAAATCATAACGGATCTAACCGTTATGATTGCATATCACTGCAAGTAGTGGCGTACTTAGTAGCGTTATTACTGCTTAATAATTTAACACTAATGCTAGACCAAACACTCACCATCAACTTCTTTTGATAAATATTACGCTTTGGAGGGTAGTGATTCATCCTTGTCCAACTACTCTGCTGAACATTTGCGATTGTCATATTGCATTTCTCATTGCAAGTGACAAATCGATTCAAAAATGGATCAGATTTGTGACGAGAAAGCAACAACAAGCAAGCTTCAAAATGCTTTTGTATCTGTTTTTCATTTAGTTTATGTGGAACCCACTTATCCAACTTTTTCACTTTACCAATTTTAGCTAAATGGGTTATTATTGTTTGCTAACACCAAACTTAACTTAACTAACGATAATTCATAGGCACTCTGGCATGGATCAAACTCAATGCTGATCTTAAGTCAATCATTATTGACCTTTGTTTCTGAATGTTAGCGGGGGTCATTTGAAAGATCTAAAAGTTTTTTCTTTTTTCTTTCTAATGCAGCTGGAAAATTAAACCGTGATTTGCAAAGGCCAAATCTTTTCAAATATTGCCTATTCAGCATGCTACATTAAGATATGGACAACAATATAAATCAAATATGAATTGTATACATTCAATAAAACTTATTTAAAACATTCTATTATTCACTGAACATAACAAAGAAATCTGATTGACAATAGAAACATTGAGAAATCAAAGTGATTTCGTGAGGTCAAAGTTACCTGCACGAAATTTAGCGTATTAATTAACAATGTCTGTTATGTAGTAACACTAGATCCAAATACACTATTAATATTTAGAGCGGTCTTCAATATCGTAGTTCGACGGAAGAACTCATACTTTATAATAGTGCGAATTTCCAATAATTCCATTTTCCACAAAATTAATTTTTTAAAAAAGTTTTCTTGTCTTTTAGATCATACAATGATTTCTTTAAACAGGTGAGATGTGCAAATTTCTAGAAGGAAAAACAGTTGGAAATATTATTAACTCCAAATTTCCCTCTTGCCAACCCGATATTAATAAAATTTCTGATGATGTTTAATATGATTTTGTTGTACATTACATTATAATGTATTAATCAATAATAAGAACGCATACATAATTTAATGACACATTTTTACTAATTATTAATTCATTACTATAAACCATTTAGTATTCACTAATGGAAAGACCACAATTCTGTTAATAATTTGTATTAAACAAATATTTAACAGAAAATTAAGCTCAAATTATAAACTACTTAATTATATCTCTTTTATCTTATCAAATGGATTTCATTAGTAAAAATATTAATTTTCCCAACTATATATATTTATATTCTAAGGAATATAATATCTATGTACTGATGAATATAATTATTAATTATTTTTAATTTCTGGTAATAATTCATTGAAATATCTTAATATGAAAATAGGTTACTTTTTTATTTCTACAAATGCGGCTTGATCGTTCTTCTACTGTTGTATCAGATTGGTTACTTTGTTTACTTGAGTTGTACTAAAAAAATGGTTAAAAATGGCTCTGTGAATGATTTTGTTGAGAAATTTGTGAAAGGACTACATTATTCTTTTCACAGATACATAGAAAATTATTTCTTTGTTATACTTAATGAATAATAGAATGTTTTAAACGAAGTTTTATTGAATGTATACAATTCATATTTGATTTATACTGTTGTCCATATCTTAATGTGGCATGCTGAATAGGTAATATTTGTTTGGACGAATTATCATAATGTTTATCTATTGATAAGAAGTCTTTTTACCAATTAAGAGATAGTTTCTGGCATTATTTCAAGTTTTTGTTGTTTAACATTCACGATGGTAATTTGGCGACTCTTTATAAGACTGGCGAGGAGGGAAAATAAGCATTTTCAAAACAAATGCTTTATTCTTCTTTAAACTATCTAAATAAATTTAAATTAACATTTCTAAATATATGCGTTTTTTCATATGAATGAATAAAGTTATTTTTGATATTTAAAAGTTTTAAGAAAATTATGTATATAACATTAATTATTATTATGTATTAGTTTGTATAATTAATCAAATGTACATTACTGAATCTTAATTTGTGTAAGATAGAATTTACGTATGTGTAATTGACATATATATACACTGAAGTGACAAAAGTCATGGGGTAGCAATATGCAAATTTTCAGATGGCAGTAGCATCGCGTAGAACAGGTAGAAATGCGCAGTGCTTTCGCAGAGCTTTCATTTCTGTTCAAGTTATTCATGTGAAGAGGTTTTGACGTGATGATGACCGCACGACGGGAATTAACAGACCTTGAACGCGGAATGTTAGTTGGAGCTAGACGCATGGGTCATGCCATTTCGGAAATCGTTAGGGAATTCAACATTCTCAGATCCACTGTGTCAAGAGTGTGCCGAGAGTATGAAATTTCAGGCATAACATCCCGCCATGGACAGCGCAGTGGTGGACCGCCTGCACTTAACGACCGAGACCGGCGGCGTCTGCAAAGAGTCGTAAATTTTAACAGACAAGCAACACTGCGTCAAATAACCGCAGAAATCAATGTGGAACGTACAAGGGACTTGTCTGCTAGAACTGTGCGGAGAAATTTGCCTTTCTTGGGCTATTCCAGCAGAAGACCGACTCGAGTGCCTTTACTGACAGAACGACATCGCTTGCAGCGATTCTCGTGGGCACGTGAGCATATCGGTTGGTCCCTAGATGAATGGAAAACCGTGGCCTGGTCCGATGAGTCACGATTTCAGTTGGTCAGAGCTGATGGTAGGGTTCGAGTGTGGCGCAGACCCCACGAAGCCATGGACCCAAACTGGCAGCAAGGCACTGTTCAAGCTGGTGGTGGCTCCGTAATGGTGTGGGCTGTTTTTTCATGGCATGGACTTGGTCCTCTGGTACGACTGGAGCGAACATTGACTGGAAATTCTTATGTTCAGCTACTTGGAGATCACTTGCAGCCATTCATGGACTTCATGTACTCAAACAACGATGGGATTTTTATGGATGACAATGCGCCATGTCACCGGGCCACAACTGTTTGCGATTGGTTTGAAGAACATTCTGGACAATTCCAACGAAGGATCTGGCCACCTAGATCTCCCGACATGAATCCCATCGAGCATTTATGGGACATCATCGAGAGGTCTTTCGTGAAAATCCTGCACCATCAATGCTTTTTCACAATTATGGACGTCTATTGAGACAGCATGGCTCAATATTCCTGCAGAAGACTTTCAACGACTTGTTGAGTCCATGCCACGTCGAGTTGCTGCACTTCGCCGGGCGAAAGGAGGGCCGACACAATATTAAGAGGTATCCCATGACTTTTGTCACTTAAGTGTATATTGATATATGTACATATATATATATATATATATATATATATATATATATATATGTACATATATATATATATATATATATGTATATTGATAAAAATATGCAATTTTGTCAATATATATGTATATTGATAAAATATACATACATAAATTCAACATCACAAAAATTATGATTCAGTAATGTACTTTTGATCAATTATACAAATTAACACATAATATTAATTAATGCAGCATACATAATTTTCTTAAAACCTATAAAATATATAAAAATTTATTAATTGATAGAAAAGAAAAAAAGGCTTACATTTAGAGACATCAATATATATTTAGTATATATACTGCCCTCCAAAAGTTAAGGAACAACCGTTTTTTTGCACCTAATTTGGAAATGAATGAATGTAGAAACACCAAATTTGGATGGCATGTGCACAAAACAGTTATGTATTGACTGCAGCATAGAAGCTTGCATAAGAAAAACGTGAAAATAATTTAAAGCAAAAAAACTCGCTATCAGCTAGCTGGAAAAGTCCATTCTTGGAAAAAATAATAATCCCAGTTTTATGTGGTAAAATGTCATAGAAACATAACAAAAATGAGTTTTAATAAGGGATATGCTTTCCCCTAGCTTGAATGCATTGGCAGCATCAACTTTCCATGTTGTCAATTAAGTTGTCGGTTACCGAAATGAGAAGCGAAGACCAGACACAGAGTAAGCTTTGTTCCAGTTCTCCTAAAGACCTTGGAGGAGGACTTAAAGCAGCAACCTGTCTACCAAGATAGTCCCAAAGATGCTCTATCGGATTCAGGTCTGGAAATCGAGCTGGCCCTTCTATTCACTCCAAAACAAGACCCTCAAGATATTCCTCAACAACTACAGCTCGGTGAAGTCATGCATTATCATCCATCAGAATGGAAAAATTGCTAATTGCACCGGCATATGGGTGGACATATGAATCAAGGATCTCATTCCGATATCTCAAACCAGTCACAGTTCATGCAGGTCAGTGTGACCACCGAGTGAGATCCCTGCCCAAACCATTATTCCACCACCTCGGTAACTGTGTCTTTCAACAGTGTTGGATTGATGGTATCTGGTGCTTTGTTCCCTCCAGATCAGCAGACGTTCTGAATCGCTCTCCAGTGTGAATCTGGACTCGTCTGTAAAGAGAACAAGAGCCCATCGCTGTCTGGTCCAGGAAACGTGTTCTCTTGCCCAAGATAAGCGGGCCCTTCTTTGTCGTCCGTTGAGGGGGACACGCACAACTGGTCGCCTTGCATAGAGATCTGAATTGTGAAGACTCCTTTGCACCGTACTAGCGGATATTCTTCTCCCTGATGCTACAGAGTGGTCTGCAACAAGTAGCTGCACAGAAATGCTTCTTCTCCTTCGAGCCGAAAGAGCTATAAAACGGTCTTCTGCAGGTGTTGTAGCTCATGGTCGACCTGGAACATGTCTTCTGGACACAGAAGCTTCGGTTTGATATTGATTCCAGAGACGGTGGACCCCACTGCGAGGCACATTAAGACGCCTAGCAGCATCAACCTGGGACAACCCCTTCCATCCATGACCGACCGCTACCTTAACGAATAGGGCAAATGGCTTCTCTCAGACATTGCGGGACCCCACTGCCTATTGTCAACGAATCTGCTAACAAAAAAACCAAAAGTTACACGCATAATTACGAAAGCCTGATATTTGCATATTTTTCTCTCACTCATATATACCCGCTATATATAAAAAAAAATGGTAGGTATCGTTTTTGCATAATTTTGCATAAAGTTCGTTTTTATCATTTATATAAACTATAAATTTTATTGTTACTGTCATTTTTTTATGGTGAGCTTCGTAAAACATGTTGTTCCTTAACTTTTGGAGAGCAGTATATATAGCTATACTAATGTTTATTATTACTCTATGGATACATTCGTATAGCCAGCAATTTTAATGTCAGTTTTACTATTAAAATAAAGAATTCTTAAATGTAATATATGTAATCGTAATGTATTAAAGGCAGTTTAAAAAATATTTCGTTAAAATCTGTGAAATGTCAAAGTGCCAAAGAATTTGTATGGAATGGTAGAAAAGTTGCGTGGCCAGATTTTAGCTCTTTATCACTTCTTTTTTTTATCATTTAATTCTTCTTTATAGTATAACTTAGTGTCCAAAAACATTTAAGGAATTTTTATATTAACTGTTAAAAAGTTTTTTTTTTTTGGAGTCTCATTACTTTAATTGGGACTTAAAGAAAAATGCTATAACGAAATCATCATTTTTAGTTATTTCAGTTTCCTTGGCGAGAAGCCAACTAGCAATTGCAGAAGTAATTTCCTCAACCATATTACCAGACACTTTCTTTGCTTTAGTTCTCGGAGTTTTCTTGAAAAAAAAAAAAAAAAATTCGACAGGAATCGCCTCAGAGATTTTCCCTTTATTTATTTCACAGCTGAATAAACTTCTCGTTTCCTTTTTTTCTTTGTCTTTTAAAAGCCATCTTTTATGTGCTCTATCAATAGGACGATATCAACTTTGAGTTTGTTCTAGTTGGTGATCGCTTCGATTAATTGGGTTAGAGTAATCGTGAATGTTTTCTAAATTAATCAAATTATACAATCCAAATTCCATAAACTGGTGTTTGTCGAGTTCGCAATGAAATATAAAAAAATAACAAATTTAATTTTGGTGGATATTGAGTAAGAATTGATTTATCAAAAGTGATGTCGATTAAAAAGCTTTCGTATCTGGGCTGGGAATGGCTGGAAAGTTATTTCTTTGGGTTCTAGGCAGAATGAAGGTAGGAGGAGAATGCAAGCTTACAAATTCCACTTTTGATGGTGTTTATTCTATGTCGAGATGATATAATATTTATACAATGAAATAGGACCCAATAGTGCACTTTGAGAAATGCTGAATCTACTACACTCCTGTTGGACTGATGGTGAATACCATGAAGAGATTGAAAGTATTATTGGTAAATTTTAAAATGTTTCTTACCTACTTCTCAATGTATTGATGGGGATTGCTTCGGCTGATGGATAATTCTGATACAGCCACTTAACACTGACACACCTAATTTCAACGTGATGAGACACACGTATTCTAGACTACCTTGACAGGATGTATCCTCACTAGTAGAATGACCACTGTCACCACGGCAGCGCCAATTCCTGCATACAAGGCACTCATAATAGTGGGCATCGACGTTTGTCTCCAAGATCATAGAAGCGATAGCATCATGTATTCATGACACACGTCCAATTTTAAAAGGTCCGATGTTGTCGAATAAATGCAATAAACAACGTAACTTAATAATAACGTCTTCGAATAAATGCAGTAAAGGGCCCAATAAATGTGTCGACGTTGTGTAGCAAGAATTGTGGTGAATGGGGGAATTCTGATCATTATGATGCAATCGTGAATTTTTTTTCGTATAGAATTGTCAACATATACGAAAAAAGCATTCCCGTCATTGTAAAGACATGGTTCTCGTTAATAAAATTATACTAATGATATTATTCTTTGAAGCCAGTTTGAGGAAGCAGCTCACAATTTAATTTTTGTTCAGAAATTCTTACTTAAATATTGTTCTCATGGTCTGATAGACCAGCAAATAAGGATATAATCGCTTATAAGAAGGGATGTTTTGAGATATCCGTATATATAGTATACACACTGAATTCCAGGATTTAAGAAGATATCAAAAATCTAAGATTAATTGGCAAAAAAAAAAAGGAAAATGTTTATCAAAATTACTCAGTATATCCCAAAAGTAATGGTGCCTCTGAGTATTATATGCAAATTAGTTCAGCTGCTGCCATGTAACATCACTGCGCATGTGGTAGAAAATAAGATTTAGAAGCATTTGCAGTTATTGCAAGTTTTATACATAATATATCCGAAGATGAAAACTGGAAGAACAAAAGCGGAAGAATATCAATCTTATTTAACAAGATGATTTTAATGTGAGAGATTTGTAGATTGGAAAATGTATTTCTAGATTTCTAGGAAGATAATCAGCTTCCAGAAGGTACAAACGAGGAAGATTTAGAATTACAAGTGCTGCAAGTAATTTCTATTTGAAGCTAATGACAAGGAGTCGCAAAACTTGAATGAGATATTTACTTATAGCAGTAATTTGAAGGCCAGTATTCAAATCAACAATGCGCAGAAGGTTTCTTGAAAGGAAGTTGTATGCAAGATATTTAATGTGCCTCAACCATACTATCAAAATGAAAATTTTAATTGAGCATAAATACATATTTATTGGTGCAAATCAATAGATAACTGTTTCTTTACTGGAAGTATAGATATTATAAGCAAAGTGACTCAATTTTATTGCGTGGGGGAGGGCAGAACTAGGTATTCACTATAGCAGCAGCTATATCATTAAAAGACACAATCTGGTGAGTCCAGTCTGTGGGTTTGGGTAGATATATAGATGAAATTCTACA
This sequence comes from Caerostris darwini, assembly GCA_021605075.1. Classification (NCBI taxonomy): domain Eukaryota; kingdom Metazoa; phylum Arthropoda; class Arachnida; order Araneae; family Araneidae; genus Caerostris; species Caerostris darwini. The sequence continues at coordinate 37,430 of BPLQ01008283.1, forward strand.
TCCAATTGTTTGCCCTTACGTGAAGTTGGTGACTGACTTCTTAATCTCACAAGACAGTAATGCTAGATCACACAAAACTCGTTGATGGAGAATTACAGTCGTGAGGAGACTATTGTACACATGGGCCATCATATTCTGCAGACTTAAGTCTGATTACGTTTGGGAGGCTCTAGGAAGACACATTACTGCACTTAATCCTTCCAATGGAGCTTATTAGAATCTTCACATTGTCTTGACATAACAACGGTTTTCCTTTCAGTTATTAATAAACATCATGATTATGAACTTGTTATGTCGCTATGGTATCTGTATATCTGGGATATGCTATAATGGGGATCCACTTCATATTGAGTTGATCTCACATTGAATTTAGATATTATGTTTTTTAGTTTTTTGCATTTTGTGTATTTTCAAGATAAAAAAATAAGCTTAATATTTTTCTTTTGTACATCTGTGAAGCACTGTTTCTTTAATGTTTTTAAAAATCTCAATAAATTCCAGTCAATTGAAATTTTACTAAGTACAGCCGTTATGACTTTTCTTTAAATTTTGAAAACCAGTATATAAATATAATTTATTTGTTCACGTCATTGGTAGTTTATTTGTTGTATTTGTGAAATGAAGCCCGTAGTCAACTTGAGAAGAAAGTCATTACATTTTGAAGACGGGGATAACATTATAAAAGAGGGAAAAATAGCAGTGAAAAAGAAGCCATTTTAAACAAAAGTTTGAAACATAAACTAGGAATAACAACGTAAATCCTACATGGTCTACAATAATAATATTTTCGATATTTTCTTTAAAGTATAAAAGAAATAATAGAAAGCTTTTTTCTCTTAAAATGAAGTAGAAGATAATAATTGATAATTATTGATTAAAACATTCCCGGAACAACAACCTGGAAACATCTGAAATAGTATAGGGAAAATAAAAATATAAAATGATATTATGTTCTTGACATATATGAGTGATGAATGTAATTTCTTCATTCATTTCATTTTTTTCCCAATAAAATACAATAGCGTTTTTCTTGTCCAATTTTTATGCTATAATTATTTTAATAAGGGGTATGAGAATAAATCAGTAAATTCTTAGTGTGTAGATTTCTAATACATAAGTTTTAAGATATGAACTATTGTTAAAAAGGAATTAATTTTGTAATCTGAACCAAAGAGGAATTAGAAAATTCATAAAAATTTTTAAATCATGCTTATTTATTATAATCTAAATAACAAATTTGGAAAATTAGTAAAATATGCGAAATATATTGAGAAAAAATTTTCTTTTTTTAAACATCTAATTTACATGAAGAATAATATCAATTCTTGTTATTTTTTCTTTTTAAACAAAAACTAATTGAAACCACTCGACCATAATATCCTTGAGGTTATTTACAAGCCCCAAGAAATCTCATAAATTTCGAGAATTTAAAAGACTTTTAAAGACTTTTGTTTATGTCATGATATCTTCAGTGAGAAAAAAAAATTTCGAAGCACGGAAAGGCAAAATGGAGAGAAAAAAAAATTTAAAGATCTAAAGAAATACGTTGATTAAAAGCAACGACAAAACTTCGAAAAGCTTTGAAAAGAAAAAAAAAAGCATTTTTTTTTTTTTACTTCAAGTGGATCCAGACATTTAATTTTATAGAAAACATTTCCTTAAATCTTTGAATAATTAATTTTTAAGATGAAAATTAAAACAAAAGTAGTGGAATTAAAAGCCCCTTGAAGAAATATGATTGAATACATTATCTTTATTTAAGACAGGAAAGAATTTAATATGTATGGCTTTGCGATTGTTTAGCTATTTTATTGACAGAAAAAAAAATATTTTTCCTTAACTAAATGAATGAATAAAATGCCCTTTTACATGTTAGTTTTTTTTTAAAAAAAAATAAAATTTATAATTTAAGTTTGTAGCTTTATCATCATTTAAAGGAATTTTTAATTTAAGCAACGAAAGACAGTTTCAGAATAAGAAATTTATTCAATTTCCACATTCCTCATCTGACAAAAATTGTTGAATTTTAAAAATGAAACGTATAAAAAAGTTTAATTATCAAGAAGTGACATTGGATGAAATAAATTGTTTCCATTTTTCAGTGTATTTCTTGTGATGAATTAATAATCCACAATTCCTTTTAGTCATTATTCATGAATTGAAAAAAAAAAAAAAAAAGTAGCAAAGACAGATCGATAGAAGCATAAAATGTCGACGTTAAGTACGTTTCAAATCGAGTGCAGTTTTAATTATTTTCCCTGCAGATTTCCATTGATCGTTTTCGAAAAGTAAGGCCTTCTTTTAATTAATCTGGAGTAAAATTATGAAATTGATTAATATGTGGATGCGGTAAGCCACTTTTTGATGATGAGCTATTTTTTTTTGTCGTCTATGCAGGAAGTTCTTTAGATGTTGTTATATGAATAAAATAATTAAATTTTTTGTGATAAAGATTGCATAAATTTTGGATAAAAATAATGCTCATAGAAATATTCATTAAATCTATTTCATATAGTAAAGTAGTTAACAAATAGAATTGAATAACGATTTTATTTGCATCTGAATTTACTGAATCAATAATTGGACATGAGGTTTACTACTGTATCCAAAAAGTTAGACCAATTTTCAATTTAAAATTCCCAGGGTTAATGAATTTCAATTTTTTTTCTCTTTTAGGTTGCTGGCACTGTTCTTGACATTTGTGTGAAATTTGACGCCAAAATATTCATTAGTCTTTGAGTTACGCTTGGCTTTGTGAGACGCTAAAACTGATTCCGGAGAGTTTTGAAATGTCTGAATGAATTGAGCAAAGAAATTCCATTAAATTTTGTTCGCGAAAACATATAGAATGTTGAAGAAGACATTCGGTGAGCATTCTTATATCGGAAAGAAATGCTTAGAAATGGTATAAACAGTTCAAAGAAGGCAGAGAACGCGTTGAAGACGAAGAAGCATCTAGTTTTCCATCAACCTCAACTGACGAACCTCACGTCCAAAAAATTAAAGATTTGGTTGCATGCAAACAGTCGATTTACAATTACAGACCTTGCTGTTGATGTTGGACTTTCAAAAGGATCGGTCAATTCCATTTTGGACCTTAAACGCGCCAAATCTCGATTGGTACCGAAAACACTAAATGCGCCAGCTCACACTGCATTGATTCTTCGTGACTTTTTCGCCAAAAATGAAACCCATATCGTTGCATAACCACGGTATTCACACCGTGCGACTTCTGGCAATTCCCTAAACTCAAAAAACCACTCCGGGGACACCGTTTTGAGTCGATTGTAGAGATTCAACGTGAATCGCAGCGCACTTTGAAGGCCGTCCCTGCTGATGACTTTTTAGCATGCATTGAGGATTGGAAAAAAAAAGTTGACTTAAGTTTATTGTGTCCGGATTGGATTACTTTGAAGGCGATGAAACAAATTTGAAAGAATAAATAAAGAGTTTTTGAAAAAAAAAATAATTGGTCCTACTTTTTGGGCACAGTAGTATCAAATTTTAAGTGATAACGGTTCTGAACGTTTAAAATAATCTATACATTTTAGTTAAATTATGTTGCATTATTAAATTATTTACATTTTATTTATAATAATTCTATACATTTATTAATAACGATCTATACATTTAGAAATAATTTTTTTGACAAAGTTTTACTAAAATTGTTAAAAAATTATTTTTTCAGTTAATATTTTAATTTAACTCAATGAAAGTCGTAATAATAAAATTGATTTTGAAACATAATATTTGATAACATATAAAACTTATCAAACATTTAGTGAAGTTATAATTTTTTAAGCATAGAAATGATGACGAAAAATGTACTTTTGAAACTTTATTTCAAAACATATAAACAAATTCAGAAATAAGATAAATTCAATTAAAGGTTTTAGTAATTAGTATAAAGTAAATTAGTGCTACTAAAGGATTACCTAATCAAGTTACTTAGTAATCAAATAACTAATCAAACTGCATTAGGTTTTAAGTCAAATTGTATTAAGTTTTGAGTTGTTACTTGCATTGTAACAAAGTCTCCACTTATTTGCAATGTAAAAAAATAACATTTTACCACTTTAAGTGATAAATAAATTATTCAAAACACAACATAAAAATTTTATTTTATCAATATAGTTCTGATATTAATTTTTAATGATCTTTCTTTATATTTCATTAATTATTTATCTTCATCATCATCATCAGTACCACATCAGCCCTTGGTAGGTCAAGGCCGTCTGCCTACTGGCTGATTTCGAGACAGGAGATGTTTTCTCGAAACTACGTTTCTACGGATATTTTCTCGAAATGAAGATGTTTTTCCTATGCCCAACGCTCGACTGTCATATTGGACAGGAACCTACGGTTTAAAGTGGATTCCAAATCACTACAAACATCCATGCCACCCCTGGAACTGGAACCCAAAATATGTGGCATGTATTATTATTATGCATGTATATGTATTCATGTAATGATATAGTATGTATATTTACAATGTATTCATCGAAATTACGCTTATATAAAATTCACATAATAATCAGCATCAAATTTTGGGGAAACTAGCAAGGACTTCCTCTAAAATACATTATACTAGTAAATCTAGAAATGAAATTTAACAAATGGATAAAAACAATAAAGAAAGCTCAATTTTGCATTTATTTATAAAAAGGTACATTTTGTACTATGTATACCTTTCTAAAATTTAATTAAAAATTAATCATCATCATATTGTAAAACTAATAATTTTTTATTGTAAGTTCAACCTAGGTAAAATTAAGTATCATGACAATTAATCAGTACACACAAAACTCTCTTTGCAACAAAGTGAATCTCGAAGCAGTTACTTTATTTCAAAATCACCCTAAAAATAGATTTGACGAAGTGCTTTGCAGTGAAACAAATTCTTTCTGATTAAAAGTAATCCGAATTCGACCCGAAGCAGTAATGAATTTACCAACTCACACTTTGCGAATGAGTCAGCCACTGTGAGTTCTCGGCAAACAATGATGTCTCATTAAATAATCCACGAAGCTAATAGAAAAATCAATTAGGGTACAAGAAAGAATAAGATCCCCAGACGAAAAGGTGAATTATTTCCCACTTTGTTTCAGCCATTACGTGTGACGAATAAATTAAACCGAGCTCAATTTCAATTGTGTGCCAGAGACATCTCAGGAGCTCTCAGGGTGGACTAAGTGGCATTACTGGCAGTATTACCTCAGGGGGTTACTCTCAGACGACATGTATGTATAATTTTCCCCTTCGAATGGCTTCTCTTCTCTTATTACTTGACTTTTCTCGCTGTCAAGAATTTTATTAGATAATTGGAAAGACCGTACGTGCGTAATTTAAGAATTTCATTTGTCATGGATGATATGATGTATCTAAAGAGTGTTAATTCAATGCTTCCTGTGATAAAATTCAAGAGGTGATTAAAAGAATCTGGAGGAGAGGCACTTCTTTAAACATATTGTGTAACTGAAGATTTTTAAAGTCATCATTAGCTGTTCGATTGTTCTGTTATAATTTTTAAGAAATTAGTTTTAATTAAAGCTTCTTAAAGCATGGCCACCCGGTGACACGCGTAGTAGTATACGTAGTAAATGATTGTTAAAACCCACGTTCCAGTATATCCGGAGTTTGGTATTTATTACAGTCCTTCAAAATTCGAGCATCCATTCAGTTAAGGAGAGTATCCGAAGTCTTGAATATTCTTGTCACATACACGCGGTAAAAAATCATGTTCAATGCATATGCATACATTAAATATCGATCACACTATTAATTCAATGCTTTCTGTGGTAAAATTTAAGAGGTGATTAAAAGAATCTGGAGGAGAAGCACTTCTTTAAATATATTGTATGGAGCTGAAAAATTTTTGTAGTCATTATTAGCTGTTCGATTGTTCTGTTATAATTTTTATTGATTAAAGCTCCTTAAAACATGGGTACCCGGTGACACGCGTAGTCGTATACATAGTAAATGCGGGTTAAAACTCCAGTTTTTTATATCTGGGTTTTTTGGGTGTGGTATTTAATACAATCCTTAAAATTCGAGCATCTATGCAGTTAGTTAGAGTATCCGAGTTCTTGAATATTCTTGTCACATGCACACGTTAAAAAAAATCATGTTCAATGCATATGCATAGATTAAATATCGATCATACTATTAATTCAATGCTTTCTGTGGTAAAATTCAAGAAGTGATTAAAAGAATCTGGATGGGAGACACTTCTTTAAACATATTGTGCGGAGCTGAAGAATTTTTGCAGTCATCATTAGCTGTTCGTTTGTTCTGTTTATAATTTAAAAAAAATGAGTTTTAATTAAAGCTCCTTAATACATGGGTACCCGGTGACACGTTTAGTCGTAGACGTAGTAAATGCAGGTGAAAACCTACGTTCCAGTATATCCGGGTTTCTGGAGAATAATTTTTATTACAGTCCCCCAAAATTCGAGCATCCATTCAGTTAGGGAGAGTATCTGAGTTCTTGAATATTCTTGTCACATGCACGCCTTAAAAAGTCATGTTCAATGCATATGCATACATTAAATATCGATCACACTGTTAATTCAATGCTTTCTGTGGTAAAATTCAAGAGGTGATTAAAAGAATCTGGAGGAGAAGCACTTCTTTAAACATATTGTGCAGCTGAAGAATTTTTCTATTCATCATTAGCTGTTTGATTGTTTTGTATTTATTATTTATTGGTATTTATTACAGTCTCTCAAAATTTGAGCATCCATGTAGTTAGGGGGAGTATTCGAGTTCTTGTCACATGTAAGTTTAAAAAAAAAAATCATGTTTCAGGGCAATGCATATGCATACATTAAATATCGATCCCACTAACAAGCGGGATTTTACGCATTAAGTCAGCACGACAAGCTTGATTTTAATGGATTATTAGTACATCGTCGTTGTAGCTGTACACGCCAAGTTTGTTAATGTTAACATGATAGCTGTCAAATGATTGGATCGATTTTGTTAAAACTTCTGGGAATTTTACCAATACATTACATGCAAAAATACAAATGTAACAAAGCAATTTATAATTAAGAAAAAGAAACTCGGTACTCTAATTTGACTATTCGTATATACATGGATTGAGAATGACGTGATCGCCTTCTAAGTGAATTGAGACACATGTATACATGGATAGACATTCTGGCATCCATATACTCATGTAAAGGTTTGATTTGGTTTGTCACTCTACTGTCATTTTGTGCATAATTTAGGCTAATTAGATCGGGACCTACAGTTTAACGTGGATTTCGAACCGCTAACAAACTTGTAAAGAAGATTATGCATGTGTACCCTAGGTCTTCTATATTCAAGGCATTTGCAAGCATTGACTTTATGAATTATATTGAGGGACATTTGTCAAAAGAAAAGAAACTACGAGAAAATAATATACGTGGACTAAGTCAGAAGCACTTATTTGTACTGCAATCATTGGGTAACCAGAATGAAAATACTTGAATTTACAACTTTGAGTCTGAAAAACTAATTATAGGTTACTATGAGATATAATTTAATGATTATAATGAGATTATAATTTTATTTCCCCAGTCTTTTATATATAGATATGCAGACATTGTTATGTGATATGAATTATCTATTATTTCTGTGCTCGATTTAATTACATTCTATTTTAAGCGAGGCACTATTAATGTCATTTATTGTATGCTTGTCTATAATTAGAGAATATTAGATAAAACGATAATAAAGATAATTAGATTAATGAAACGATAATAAAGTAAGATTGAATTTATTTTCCTTTCCAAATTCATGGATATTTAGTGAGAAAGCGTTAGTTTAGAACTCATTACACTAAGTTTTCTTCCAAGAATTATGCTTTGAATGTATTGCAGATTGTGTTTATGAAATGAATAGCTGTATATATGTTTGATAACTTGTTGGAAGTCATTTACTAATAGAACAATAAAATTTATTCTATTGTAAGAAATAAGTTAACAAAATGAACTTAAGTAAAAAGAAAAAATGAAAATTAGATTCACATAAATCTACAAAAATATATCCATTGTTGTCAAATATCGACCGTTTTTTTCTGAGCTATTCATCTTTAAAAAGGCGAATTTGCTGCAAATTCAGTGTTACATAGGGTACGCCACTGGGGACTTGTTTTTCTGCATTCACATTTTGTACTCCAATTTAGAAACAACTCCTCATGGGCTGCATATGGAGTGTTTGCATTCTTCTCTCAACCAGCTCGAACCCAGCAAAAGTATTTTTTGGCTTACAGATTTCTCCATCTCATTTCTGGAATAGACAGGGATGTTTTAGATTCAATTTCGTTTGCCGGGTTCAAGCCAAACACCTCGCACACTCGTTCTCAATATAAATAATTGCATTTAAATTATTCCCACAATAATATCTGATTTAGCTTCATTTCTCTGATTTTGAACCAATTTCCTTAATTAGGAAGTTAAATACTTAGTATATTTTCAAAATAAATAGATAGATTTCATTAAAAAGTAGTCGTTAGATTGTTTGATACAAAAAAAAAAAAAAAAAATATCCTAAGTAAAAAAAAAAAAAAAAAAAAAAAAAAAAAAATTAAATAATCAGATAAAAGTTTTATGCTCCAAGGTGCTAATTTATGCTACAAAATTTTAATTAAAAATTTTTTTTTGCCACAAATTTTTATATTAATGATTTTCCACCGTTACTAAAATCTCACGTCGTAGAATTCCATTCAATCAGAAGTCTTAGTGGGTAAAGCATAGTCTTCCTATTCTCTGGCGTCCTACGACATGAAATCTTTGTATTTCGTAGAAATCCAATTTTAGTCAATATAAAAAATGTATTAATATTAAATAACATTTTATTTTAAAGGCTAAAAGGTTTTTTGAAAATGTCTTCATTTCATTATAGAGAAAAATTAAATGCAATTATCTTTTTATAAATTTATTTCATATTAGGATTCTTGCAATATATGTATTTATTTCCTATTTTCTTCAGAATATTTTTACTCATTTATTTTGTATTAACTCCGAATAAATTTGACTTCTACAAAATACTTAAAATAATTCTAAACTAGATCTTTTAGATCTACTAAATGCTTTATTCATACAGATGCATGCAAACTATTTGCAGTTGTAAAGAAAATATTTATAATTTAAAATATAAATATCAATCTGCATTTAAGAAAGTCAAACAAAATAATACAGGAATAGACTTCGAGAATTCAATATACAATTCATAAGGATGATTTGCATATAAGGATGAAATGGACGTGATTATAAATGCAAAATAGGATTCATCGTGGTTTACACTTTCTATACCGCCTATTGAATGTGAAAATTCCTTTCATGAGAATTGAAAGGGGATATAATATATGTTGTTGGGAGTTTGCTATTTTGATAGAGATTCCATCAATGTGAATAGATTTTAATATTCAATACAGACGACTCTTTGTAACGTTGAATACCTTCTTATTATTTGCAAGATGAATTGAAATTTTCTTTTAGTTCGTACTGTTTTCTTACTAAAATAATTCAAAACAATTTTCAAAACAGAATATGAGCATATTTTTAATCTGTGATGTACGTGGGCTGTGTATATAACATTAAATTAGAAATATATTTAATAGGTTTTATAATCTAATTTTCAAAATAACATCTCATCAATTCAAACAAAATTCATTTTGTGTTATGTATTTAGAAACACAAAGATGAAATCAATGTATAGATAAATTTATAATTCAAGTGAAAATTTAAATCTAGAATATAAATTTAAAATATATTGTATTGTTTGAAAGATTTTAATTTAGTTTACAAAAATGAACTTAGTTTACAAAAATGTTGTTTAAAAATTGTTGTTTATAAACTCGGATGGATTGGTTTTGTAATAGCGAGGTTTGCATTAGTCGATTGATCAGTAATCTGAGTTGATGACTGTTCCAATTAAGTCGGATTACTGGTATTCGGCTGTAAAAGAATTAAGAAATCACAAAATAAGTCATAAAAATGTGATTAATTTTTTATACAAAAGAAGAATATAACAAAAGAATGAAAAATAAAAATAAAAAATATACGAAGAAAAATCTTTAGATGAGAAGATTAGATAAAGATTAATCTCAGATTAAATCTTTTTTTAGATGAGTTTCATTTTTAAAATTAAACTGAAGAATAAGTCACGCAATTAACTGACTATCTGAAAAGAGTGTCCAAGAACTCTGGCGGATAGCGTGTTGGGCTTTCGAAAGAAAAGAGCTTGTTTTGAAACTGGGCGATGCTGAACCAAAAGCTTCTTTATCTATGTCAGGGATAAGGTATTTCATTTTGTTTGAGGAACAAAACAAGAGGGTACACAGTCCCAAATACTCCCTTTAGGAATGTTTGTACCTAATTGTATTGATAAATGAAGATGTAATATAGCAGGAACACCATGGTGCAGCATGGGTAATTATGAATCTGTTACAAATTTGCTGTTCTAGTGACGAATGACTCAGGTCAAAATACCTGGTATTTGAAAGAAATAATTTATTTGGAAATACAGATCCATAATCATCGTAAAAACAAATTAACAGAGGCTATATTATTACGCTAAATTATTTAAAAGGAAAAAGAAAGAAAAATAATAATTGACATTAACCAGTATTTCGATAAAAAGACGAATCTTAATCCATTTAGGACGAAACTCTTTTCCACTCTAAAGAACTTAATAAAATTTAATTTTTGCACTTATAATTAAGAGAATAGAAGTAAAAATGATTTCATTTACGGCAGACAGGTTTTTATGGAAACCTTTTTGAATTCTACTTATATATGTTGTTCCAAAGATCAAAACCCCTAGGTCAATTCTTCTTGAAGGAAACTCACCACTATCTACCTGCATGTAAGAAAATTTCTCTTTAAAATATTTAGAAATTGATCAAGAAAATAATAAAAAGGTTCATACTTCTGCGCTTTAATAAATTTTGTGATAAATAATTTTTAATATGATGTAATTTTTATTTTTAATGTTCTGCACAAATGAAAGGAGTAACCAACATAATGTAATTAGCTATTGAAAAAGTTAAATCTAAACATCTTAAAAATTAAATTAATCTATATGCAGAGTATTGAAAAAAAGTTCCAGGACTGATCGCATAACGCAATAGATTATTTGCATTTGATATTAAGTTTCTACATAATCTTGTTACAATTCAATACAAGGCATTGAACGTGTGTACAGGTTCGTAAACGTCTTCTGGAATGTCTTTTGAGTGATTATTGAGTACAGATATCACAGCTTGAATCTCCTGTATTGACCCGTATCACTGCCCAGTCATCTCCAACTTCAACTTGGAAAATAAAGCATAGTTCGGAGAGAAAGGTGGTTAATGCGCATTACTGAAAATTGCTGTAAAAGGATTGATTTGTGAGGCAATGCATTGTCGTGCAAGATGCACCAATTTTCATTGTCCAACAAATTGGCCTTCACAAGCCACATTAGTTTCAAAAACCGATCCAAAATATCTTTTATAATGACCCAATCACAGTGGGGACGAAATACTCAATGATTGACTTTTCTACTGCCAGGAAAGGTGATCAGCATCGTTTTCGTTTCTGATTTCGAAAAGTGAACTTTTATTGCAAGATCCCTTTTCGTGTTTTTCTATTCAGTACCTTGAGCGTTTATCACCGAATTGCATTCGAGACATCAAGTCTCATCTCCGGTGACTATGATTTGCAAAAACTTTGCATCTTGACCGGTCACAACAACCAATTTTTTACGGGAGGACAGCTTTTGCCGTTGATAGAGGAAATTGAAGATGCTGTGACATCGGTCGAGTGTCTCAGTTGGAGGCGTTACACAAGAGTTTTACGGACCTGTACGCTAGTGCCAAGCATTGTATTGAATTGGAAGGAGACAATGCAAAAGCTTAATATCAGATATAAGTATATTCTATGTGCTATGTGGTCTGTGTTGTATGCAGTCTTGAAACTTTTGGAAATCACTGTGTATAATGTTTTTTGGGTTAAAATCTAGAATAATCTGCAACGCAAAAGTGTACCATTAGTTTTTGGGTTTTTGAAATAACAATATCTCTCAAACATAATGGTTTTACTGAAAATATAGACCGATAAAAAAGTTAGAAATGCTCAACATAAAAAAAAAAGACAACTTTGTAAAAGCTTAACAAAGTCAACTATAATAATTAAATATTGTATTATTACATATAATATGAAAAATGAAAATATGAATAATAATTGAAAAATAATTACTACATTATAGAGAGTAGGGATGAAGAGGCCTGGTAGACATAGTACTGGTCTTCAAAATTAAGGAGCTTGACTTTTAACCATATTTTTGTCATGGAGGAGTACGATAAAACAGTAAATTCGACAATCCTTTGACTCGAGGAGATGGGAAGGAAAATGAAAACCCTCAGATGCTGTCTTTAATGCTAGTTCATAATTGTGGTGGCAAAATGGGAATGGGGTAGCATTGAATATCCTTTGTAGCATTGAATATATACATATCTGTAGTTCTAGTCAAAGTTTTAATTATTATTATAAAACAATAATACTCTAATGAAGATGATGATGTCTTACTCATATAAGAGGGAATTAAATTTCATATAAATCACTTCAAATTGCAGATAATACTCTCAACAACTCCCTTAATCCTCTATCATGTTATAATGGTAACCTGCGTGCGCTGAATGTATTCCTTTTATATGCTTTTTTTAGTGTCTTGTTTTCACTATTAATTAATTATTAGTTGTGTTTTTATTGATGTTCCTTTTATTTTATAAATTAAGCAATTTTATCATATTCAGTAATATATTAATTGCTTACTGATTAGATGAGATGAGCGTATTAAACACAGAATTAAATACTCCTGTTTTAATATTAAATCTAAGCAAAAAATTTTCAGAATTCAATTTCAGAACCTTTCAGAAAAAAATATATTTCCTGCACATTTTCTTATAATACAAAACGCACAAGTCTTAAAGCTGTCAGTTACAAGAAGAGAATATTTCTGCTATTAACACAGAACAGAATCCCACAGAGTGCAATAATTTTAAGTAAAAGATTATTATTTTTTTTTGGGAAAAAGTTAGTTTAAACTTTACAAGATTAGTCAGCTGTGTAAAATATTCTCCAGTCAGTAATTAAGTGAAAATGACACTCATTACAGCCTCACGCGTCAGAGTCTTTTCTGTTGGAAAACGAAAAACACGAGATTATATTCTTTTTCCCTTTTATTTATTTTTTGTTCATCACATGGAACATGTTTAGCTTGAGGCTTAACTTCGTACGTAACAAGATTAGTTAGGAGGAAGTTTTTGTTTTTTTTTTTCTTTTCCTATTTAAGAAGTTAATATTCTAGGCCCAGTAGAATTTTTAATAACTCAGAGGAGAGGTTGAAAATGTTTTGTTTTAAGGGAAAAGCTGAATAGTAAATTCAAGTTATAAGAAAATAGATATAGCACTAAGTTATAATAAAATAAACTAATTGTAATAGGATATCATCAGTATTTAGAAATAAAGATTTCAAGATTACTTATATTCAAATCATTAATTATTATACTTCATTTTAAATCCACCAAGATTAAAACATACATTAACTATAAAAATGTACTTCATTTAATCTAAAATTAACCTAACTTATCTAATTTTAAATCTATAGTTTTGAACATGCAGTCATATTTTTTTGGAGTAAAAAAAAAAATACTTTTTTTTATCGCATCTACTAACTGGTTATTGGAAGCTTTCAGGGTTTTCTTTCGTAAGATTACAAAATGCTGCTGGCCATTCACTTTGAGTTAATTATTATTACTTTCATTATGGGATACACAAGCAGAACGTAAAGTCCTCCATGTGTTTAAAAAATGTACGTCATGATGGTATAGTTCCCATGTACTATGTAATTGTGTTAAGCTAATAAATTTTTATTCTTTTCCGTAATACTTGATGAGGTGTTTATAATAATAATATAAACATCTTAATAATATTTTCAATTTAATACAAAAATAATTTAATCACATTAATAATTAAATAATTATACATTAAAATAATACAACTCTCTCTTATACAAAAATAATACAAACTCTTTTGAGAACAACAACATAAAAAAAGCACAATGAAGTATGTGTTTACTTTTAACGGGATATGTATAACGCCTATGCACCACAAGTAATTAAAAGATTTAAAATTTCAAGTCGTAAGACTCATCATTGATTTAAAATAGTCCATGAAATGTTCAAATCAGTAATTGATTATACTTCTCCAGACAGAAATTCATGTTTGTTAGCGGCAATTCGTGACTATAAGTTCATGTAAGGAATAAAATTATCCTAATACATTTTTCCAAGCATTTCAGAATCAATGTTCCAGATTGCGATATATGGGTTGACCAGTTCTGGCGATCCATTATGTCATACACGCTTTCAATTAATGAACATTCTGGCGATTTTACAAGAGTATCAAAGCAAAAAAGCAGTCTAGATTTATGTAAGTCATATAAGGACTGGACAAACAATGTCCAATAACTATTTTGTTGCAAAAGGACCCCAGAATGACTTACTATAAAAAACAACCTAAATTGTCATCAACATAAAGTTGCATTAATAAAATTGTACTCAGAGGATTACGGTTGACATACTGTTGCAAATGATAACACAGAACATCACATCAGGGGTAATGAAAATGTGCTTATGTAAAAGAAAGGCTAATTGATGCAAATGGCCTGGTACCTCCATGCACGAAACCAATTGTAAACTGCATAGAGAATGATGGAAGTGGTATTCTTCGCCAGTCTGCTAGATGAGTTGATAATCGATTATGACACCACTCCAGATAACGCTGTAGATGTTGTGAAGTTAAAGCATTGTTTCCCAATGTGGACAATACAACCCCTAGAAGGAGGTAGTAGATCCATTAAGGGGCGTTTAATAAAAACAAGTGGCATAAGTAGTTGAAACATAAAGTAAGAATAGAAGAATTAGTTTTCCTTGATGATGCTTAGTGAGACTTTTACAGCAGTCACGAATTTATAAAAAAAAAACCCGCTGAAAATAGCAAATCGCAGTAATTTAAGAATACTGCTGACAAAAGTAGAATCGAGTATTAATTCAAAAATAGCAATAATTAGCTCAATTCAATAATGCCCCAGGTTCGCCTTTTTTATTAGCATCATTTTTAATGCTGTTCGCAATTTTTATTTTCTTATTTTCCTTCATTATCTAGAAGTTTATCTGTGTTTAAAATTTTTACTTTGGTTGATTTAAAAAATTTAATAGCGTTGATGTTTCAAGGTGTCTTATGTACAGCATATTTATTTACTACAGCCAGATGCATAGATATGTAAAATATGAAATAGTTTGAAATTTTTTACTATATTTTTCTGTTTATTTATTTAAATAAAGGAGTTTTCCTAGTGGGCTTTCAGTAATTTGTTTTCCTTGAAAAGTGGATGGTTGGACAAATACAATTGGGAACCACTGGGTCAAAGGTCTTTAAAGATATTTTGAGTGCAACCAATATTCATGACACAGTAGAAAGTACCACGGATGATCCGGAAGAGGGTGTAGCATGTTGCATGACGGAAAATGAGGCTATTAGAGCAAGTTCAACTGAGTTTCTCTTGGCTTCACAGAATATTCATTCCATCGATGAGTTCGTCGCAACAATCATTTCTGGCAACAGATTTGTCCAACATTGTCCAACAGTATATAGCTTTGTATGAGCCGCCAGTTTGACAATGTGGCCAAGTTTAAAGTTATCCAATGAGATACAGTGTCTTCTACAATGTCGTAATGACATTATTGGTTGTGTTTCTAAGGAATTACAATATAGACAATGAGAAGAGATATAAACCAGACAAAACCGTTACCTGTTTTTATGCAATATTGCTTAAAATATGGATGAAATCACCCCACAATTGCCTTTAAAATTAAATCATTTTCATATTTGTTATTAAAAAACCTGCTTGAGAAATTTTGTGTTGATCTGTGATTTATTAAGTGTGCTTCATTTTTGTTGTGAAAAATAGGATATTTTTGCATATAATTTTTATAAGAACAGAATTTTATAAATATGCAACATTATTAAAATAATGTAATAGAGTATTATAAATAAAATAATTTAAACTTTCCGAGCATTTATACATATTAAATTTTTTGAACATTTTTCTGCTGTATGTATTTATTTACACTTGACAGAAATAAAGTTAACAAAAAACCAAAATTACATTTGAATTGATTTAAAAACGTCAAAATAATTATTTCAATCACGTAAGGCGAAAAGGAAGAGAGGAATATAAAATTTTTCTTTTGAGAATGATAAGTATAAGGAATGTAAAAGAATAAAATTATAAAATATATTGTCATTGATTAAGAATCGCAAGATGGATAAATTATTCTTTTCTGTTCTTTATGAAAGTGGAAATTAAAACTATGCATTTTTGTTTCATTTGTATTTAATCAAAGAAAAAGGATAATTAAGAAAAAGAAAAAAACGCGTGTCACGTTAACTTAAAAGTCAATTCAAGAATTTCAGAAATTCGAAAACATTTTTTTGACAACTTCGTTAAGTTCTTTGTAATTTTGATCAAACGTTTAGCTGTCATTCTTTTTTTTATTTTTATTTGTGATGTTATTTATTTTAAATGACACAGGTTAATTAATCCTGTCCTGCATTTCAGTTTTGATGCAGAATTACTTTTGACATCAAATTGCATTTAAGATGCATCTGAAAAAAAAAAATGAATTTTATTTTAAAATTAATAAAAAGAACAAACAGCTCTTAAATATTTGTATTGAAAAATAGTATTTAATTAATTTTATTCAGTAATTAATATATTTTACTATTAATGAATTAAATTTGGTATTCAAATGAATACTTTTTAAATCAAATCAATTTATTTTACATTTTATCCATTTATATTATAATGAAATTCTTCTCTCTTTATCTCTCCAAATACCACAAAAGTGTTTTTGTTCTGTATTTTAATCGATCTAAACGATAAGATTTTTCAAAATTTTATAACAATAATTAAGAAACATTATTTTTTAGTTTATTTATCTGTTGCTATCTATTTTGTTTTAGTTATCTGCTGTTTTATGGTTTTGTAAGTAACACTTATAATAAAGTATAACACATAAAATGGAACTGAAATTGAAACTGAATCTGATATTCTAATACTGATAATCTGATATTCCGAACTGTTATACTTAAAGATAGTTTATT
>BPLQ01008284.1:0-10559 GCA_021605075.1 Caerostris darwini
GGAGCCAAGTCAAACTTCTACCTATGGGTGTACCATCACAACAGAAGTTGCTCCCTTCCCCCCCATCCATGAGTAGATACTCATAGAATGTCCGTCCCGCACTGCAGGATACTGAGGATTAAACACAACACTGCGATTAGTTTCACATTGTTTGAAAAAACTCCCAATTATTGCAAACAGTAATGGATATATTTTAAATCTAACTAGTCAAAGAACTAGAAGAAGTCAAAGATCCTGTAAAATACTGGAATCTGTAAAATACCTAAATGTTTGTTCTTTTATAGAGAATTCTTTTTGAAGAAGTTTACTTTTATGGAGCTTTCTCCAGTGAACATCAAATATTTACTACGCGCGGTAAAGATTTTGCAATACAAACGCTTAACCTTTTACTGCTTCATGGCTTTGTTTTAGTGTTCGGAGTTTCAAATAACTGCAGGATTTGGCGGAAGTAAATGTCTGTTGTTTTGTTTGGTTGAAGACGCGTTTGACATGTGTGTTATAAATAATTTATATAGGTACAATGGTAGAGAATCTTTTGAGGTGTGTAAATTACACTTAATACATTTAAATCTAATCTAATTAAAAAAAAAAAATTAAACATGAACAATAATTTATTATTTTTTGAAGACAATTAAATCGTACTTTAAAGCTGTTATACTGTAATTGTTTGAGTTAAGTGCTAGCGAAATTCATCCAATTTGAATTTAGCAATTGACTGAAATAACATAAGTTGTTGCTATGAAACGATTTTCATGCATTTTTATTATGCGTTTACGAGATATTATGGTTACCACAAAAAAAAAAAAAAAAAAATCGTGGCAAGAAAATGAATAAGATTAAGATAATTTTTCATAGATTAAAGATTAACCTTCTCGTCATTTTCCAATGGTAGAGTTCAGATTGTAACAGGGTGTGGTTGGGCTGAGATACTTGAGGCACAGGTTGAAGAACTCGCAGCTTTATTGACACACGCACAAAAACCGCACAACCTGTAGTTAAACACAATCAACATGCAACACATTTAATGACATATAATTATATATTTGCGGAAGGGCTCCATTTCTAAGCCGAAAATCCGAAACTCGGCTAAGCGCAGTTTGCACGAAAGATATTTTCACAGATACTTGAAAGATATCTTTTGCAGCACAAAAGATACTTCCTCTCCGGATGAGAATCTGTAGATCAATTAATGTGCAGGGGTATGCTAAATATATTTCCTTTTGGAATGACAGACTATAAACTACGTTTCTACGTTATTAAACGTTTCTCAGCGGGAGCGCAGATTGCGCTGTACTTCCTCTCGGGTGAGAGTCTGGAGACCAACTCACCATTTATGTTGAACGTCACACTCTTAACAGTGTAGGAGAAAGCATGATGTCCGTCTATCGTCTTATGTTAAAAGTATAGGAGTTTTATATTAGATATATAAATTAAATGTCTTGCATTTATACCTTTTTATACGTTTTAAAAATCCTAATACAATAATGTTTTTACATATTTTACTATTTTGATTAAATTTTTCCAAAAATCTAACAATTTCATAAATATTGGGGCTAAAACACTGTAAAAATACTGATACATGGCAGTTTTGTTACCCGATATAAAGTGACCAAGGAACTTGACGTAACGACGGGACAACAAAAAAAATACTTTAACTATCCTCTGAATTTAATAAAAAAAAAGTGATTCATTCCTTTCAATGTATTCTTATCGTGATGAAGAACAAATCTGTATTCATCAGCGCAGAAAACAAACTGTCACTTAGCGGAGAGCGGCAAACTAGGTGGCGGCACGCACTTTGTCGATTACAGACGCGGCGGCACTTAGTTCAAACAAAACGCTCCCCACTAATGCACCCAATCGATAAGGACACTTCCAGAAACCTCAAAGACACTGCTTTTCCATTTACACTTCAATCAAATACGCGTTCCGTGATTAGTATTTCAGATCTAATTTTGAAATGAAAACTTGACACATTGCACAAGGAGAAAATATGAGCGCTTAGAAAACTTATATTTCGTGAAAATTATCAAGAACGCATCGTTGGGTTGTAAATAGAATCTTGCAACTAGAAGAGTAACTTATGACACAGGGATAGTGTGCGCAACCAGTGAGCAGCAAGTATTAAGTTCGAATCTGCTGTGGCGTACATTAGAGTCACTGCTTTCAGAAACGAGGAGATGTAAAGGCGTGCGAAAGTTCCTAGTATAGTTATATAGCACCAACTCCTGAACGCTACAACGGACTATTTTTCCAATATGTAGGGGAAAGCATGGTTACGATTCTCATTTCTATTCTGCAACAACACGCGCAATGGATATTCACAAAGTACATGTCCATTATATGTTAAGTAAGTAGTTCTATTTTAGATTCCATTTAATATTTGTTGTTGGTCTAATTCAGCTATCAAAACAGTTAATCTTTATGTCATAAGCAAGAGTTACCTGCACCGCTGTTACTCATTTAGGACTACCAGGAAGCACGTGTAGCTTAAAGATATGCTACGGGAGCCAATAACACTACCCCCACAAAGCTCTACGATCCTATTAGACCGGGACCTATGGCTTAAAGTCGATTCCAAACCATTACAAACACCCATGGTACCTCTGGGACTCGAATACGAAACAAGTGGTACCGAGCGCCAGCACGCTAGCCACTCGGCACTTCGGTACCACAGGCTCGAGTCTAGCCCACATTTAATATATATATATATATATATATATATATATATATATAATTCTGAATTTTTTAATTTTTCTTCAAACCGTATTCTTGGTCGACATACACATAAACCAACATGAAAGCAGACTCGGGCTCCATTCCCCTTGTTAGAAGTATTACTAAGAATATACCATTGCGCGTGAATATACCATTGCGCGATATCCATTGCGCGTGAGATACTGACAGCATTTGTTATTGGAATAATAGGTTGGAAAATTTTAGAATTTTCTAAGACAATAAGCGATCAAACAATCACCCATAAAAGTCTTCCAGAAATTATTACTCATCCTTTCCACTAACCTTTAGAAAATATTGATATCTGTTAGTGGTGTCACCCATTATAAAATGACCCACCAACTGGGACAACGTAAAAAAAGAAATCAGAAACCAGTCCTTAGAATTTAACCAATAAAAAATGTTTTTTACCTCTGAATGCATTCTTCCCGTGATGAAGAACAAATCTGTATTCATCACCGCAGAAAACAAACTGTCACTTAGCAGAGAGCGGCAAACCAGGTGATGGCACGCACTTTGTCGATTACAGACGCGGCAGCACTTAGTTCACACAAAACGCTCCGCACTAATGCCCCCAATCGATAAGGACACTTCCAGAAACCCCGAAGACACTGCTTCTCCATTTAAACTTCAACCAAATATGCATTCGTGATTAGTGTTTCAGAGCTAAACTTGACAAAATGCGCACTAAGAATATATGAGCACTTAGAAAACATACATTTCGTGAATATTATTAAAAATATATAGTTGGATTGTAAATAGTATCGTGCAACTAGAAGATTAACTTATGACACAGGGATAGTGTGCGCAGCCAGTGAGCAGTAAGTATTAAGTTCGAATCCGTTGTGCCGTACATTGGAGTCACTGCTTTCAGAAACGTGGAGATGTAATGGCGATTACGTGCGAGAGTTCCTCATATAGTTGTTTTGCACCAACTCCTGAACGCTACAACGAACTATTTTTCCAATGTGTAGGAGGAAACATGATTACAATTCTCATTTCTATTCTGCAACAATACGCGCAATGGATATTTACAAAGTACATGTCCATTATACATTAAGTAAGTAATTTCATTTTAGATTCCGTTTAATATTATGCTGTTATTCTGATTCAGATGGCAATACAGAGACAGTTAACCTTTATGCCACAAACATGGGATACACCACTGTTACTCATTTAGCACTACCTAGGAGGCACGTGTATCTTGAAGATATGCTACGGACGCCAGTAACACTACCCCCACAACGTCTACGATCCTATTAGACCAGGACTACGGTTTAAAGCCGATTCCGAACCCCTAAAAGCATCCATGGCCCCTCCGGAACACGAATTTGAAAACCTATGTACACATAATCCAACATGAAATCAGACTTGGTTTCAATTCCCATTGGTAAACGTATAATTAAGAATATACCAATTAGAAATACGGACAACATTTCGAATTGATATTTGTGTAACTGGTTGAAAAGTTTTCCCCAAATTTATGGAATGTGACATTGAACTATCACACAATAACCTCAAAAGTCTTCCAGAAGTTATTAATCCCACTTGCTCCTAACTTGTACAAAATATTGATGCATGGAAGTGGTGTTACCCGTTATAAAATAACCAAAGGACTGGGACAAAGTTAAAAAAAACTTCAACCGTCCTCAAAATTTAACCAATAAAAAAAGTGTTTTATTTGTCTCAATGTATTCTGATCGTGATGAAGAACAAATCTGTATTCATCACCGCAGAAAACAAACTGTCACTTAGCAGCGAGCGGCAAACAAGGTGACGGCACGCACTTTGTCGATTACAGACGCGGCAGCACTTAGTTCGAACAAAACGCTCCGCACTAATGCCCCCAATCGATAAGGACACTTCCAGAAACCTCCAAGACATTGCTTTTCCATTTACACTTCAATCAAATATGCATTCTGTGATTAGTGTTTCGGGTCTAAATTTGACATGAATGATGCACATGAAGAAAATACGAGTACTTAAAAAACTTATATTTCGTGAATATTATTAAAAATATATCGTTCTATTGTAAATAGTATCGTGCAACTAGAAAATTAACTTATGACACAGGGATAGAGTGCGCAGCCAGTGAGCAGGAAGTATTAGGTTCGAATCCGTTGTGCCGTACATGGGAGTCACTGCTTTCAGAAACGAGGAGCCGTAATGGTGATTACGTGCCTAAAGTTCCACGTATAATTATTTTGCACGAACTCCTGAACACTAAAGCGGAATATTTTACCAATGTGTAGGAGGAAGTATGGTTACAATTGACATTTCTATTTTGCAACAATACACGCAACGGATATTTACAAAGTACATGGCCATTATATATTAAGTAAGTAATTCCATTTTAGATTCCATTTAATATTATGTCTTATTCTAATGCATATGGCAATACAGAGACAGTTAACCTTTATGCCACAAACATGGAATACACCGCTGTTACTCATTTAGCACTAACTAAGGGGCACGTGTAGCTTGAAGATATGCTATGGACGCGAGTAACACTGCCTCCACAACGTCTACGATCCTATTAGACCGGACCTACGGTTTAAAGTCGATTCTGAACCACTACAAAAGCCCATGGCACCTCCGGGAATCGAATTCAAAACCCGTGGTATCGAGCGCCAGCCATTCGGTACATTGGTACCACATGCTCGGGCCTACCCCACATTTAATATATATATATATATATATATAATTCGGAATGTTTTACTTTTTGTTCGAGCCTCATTTTTGGTCTACATACATATCAACCAACATGAAAACACAAGGGTTCGATTCGCCTTTTGGAAAAGTTTATTAAAAATATACCGATTAGAAATGGTGATAACATTTCAATTTGATATTTTAATAATTGGTTGAAAAAAATCCAAATTTTCTAGAATACGGCATTGAACTACTGGGCAATCACCTGCAAAAGTCTTCCAGAAATTATTACTCACAAGTTTCACTAACTTGGAGAAAATATTGGTATGCAAAAAAGTGGTGTTACCCGTTATAAAATGACCAACGAACTGGGACAACATAAAAAAAAACTTTAGCCATCCTTTAACCAAAAAAAGCGTTTCATTTATCTCAATGTATTCTTATCGTGATGAAGAACAAATCTGTATTCATCAACGCAGAAAACAAACAGTCACTTAGCAGAGAGCGGCAAACCAGGTGACTGCACACACTTTGTCTATTAAGGACGCGGCAGCACTTAGTTCAAACAAAACGCTCCTTCACTAATGCGCCAATCGATAAAGACACTTCCAGAAACCTCCAAGACACTGCTTTTCCATTTAAACTTCAATCAAATACGCATTCCAGGATTAGTGTTTCAGAGCTAAACTTGACAAAATGCACACTAAGAATATATGAATACTATCAAAACTTATATTTTGTGAATATTATAAAGAATGTGTCGTTGGATTGCAACTAGGTTTGTCGCTCTACTGTCATTTGTTTCGTACTTAAGGCTAATTAGATCAGTACCTACAGTTTAACGTGGATTCCGAACCACAGACAAACATCCATGCCATAGCCACGATTTGGACCTGAAGTGTGTGGTACCAAATGTGCAATTAGAAGAATAGTTTATGTCCCAGGAATAATGTGCGCAGCGAGTTTGCAGGAGGAATTAGGTTAGAATTCGTTGTGGCACAAATTGGAGTCACTGCATTATGAAACTACGAGATTTAATGGCGATTGTGATAATGTACGTTATAGCTATTTTGCACGATTTTGTTTAGGAATATTCAGTCTTTAGAATTTGATGTTATTACTCTGCAACGGGGCCTGAATGACCAAGTGCCTAGCTCTCTGGCGCTTGGTGCCACAAGATTCGGGTTCGAGTTCCAGCGGTGCCATGGATGTTTGTAGTGGCTTGGAATAAACTTTAAGCCATATTTTCCGGTTTCATATGACTGTAAGAGCGTCACGGAGCCCGGTCAGATTTCTTACCCACATCATTCTCAAACTGTACAGGGGCAACTCAGCTCTAGGCACAATGATGTGGTGTAGTAGTAGTAGTAGTAGCATGCAGAAGAGTTAGTTTGGCAAGTTGCAATAAGCATATACTACTACTGTATATTGCTCTACTGTCCTTTTATGCACACGTTGGGCTAATTAGATCGGGAATAACAGTTTAATGTGGATTCCGAACCACTAACAAACATCTATGCCTCCGACAGGATTCGAACCTGAAACCTGTGGTACCAACGGTGATAGTTGAGTCGATGGCGATTGTGACATTCGGTCTAAGCTTCTCGCATTGATAGTAAGGTTATATGATGAGAGTTTTCTGGGATTTCTCATATACGACACATAAGTGTGGGACATTCCTCCCTGAAAGCAATGTTTACTCCTTATAGTCCGTCGGTGGGCTATTCGTGGTGTACATAAGTGAAATTTAAGGACCACCGATGTTCAACAACAAAAAAAAAAAAAACTCAAATCAGTTGATTGAGTTCTTTAAGAACAAGAAATTTAGCTGCATTTTGCATGATTTAAATTCGAAAAATACAATTTAGAGTTATTAATAAGTTATATTTTTTAAATGGTAGAATTCAGAAATGACTAAAACCATTTTTTTTTAAATGAAAGAAACCCTTACATTAATATTTTTCAATAAGGGCCTGAATGGCCGAGTGGCTAGCGCTCTGGCACTCGGTACCGTAGGTTTCGAGTTCGAGTCCTGGCGGTGCCCTGGTTGTTTGTGGTGGTTCGGAATCCACTTTAAAAAGTAGGTCCCGGTTTAATAGGATCGTAGAGCGTTGCGGGGGCATTGTTACTCCACGTCCATAGCTTATCTTCAAGTTACACGCGCCCCCTGGGTAATGCAAAGTGAGTACGTCTGTGCAGCACTTGCCTTAAGGCATCCAAGACGTCCATGTTTATGTTTGCCAGCTGCATTAGAAAGAAAAAAAATATTTTTCAATAAAAGTAAGTAAGAAAAATAGTTCGGCTCACATTACGGTATAAAGTGTAAAATGGATCGTGTTACTTTTTGTATTTTGTTCTTAGTTCTACTGCAATGTCTGGTTTTTAGTCTTGATAGTTGGTATGGCCATTAACAAAATGGCGCTATTCTTCATATGCTTTTCCTGTGTGACATGGGCTTAAAAACCGATCATTACAATTTCCAGACGAGAGAGCATTCATTTTTCATAGCAAAATAAAAGTCTCAGTTTTAGTAGAGAAATTTATCAATCATGTTGGTGGAAAAATTGACAGCACTTTTGAAATGAACAAGTTTGTTTGGAAATGAAATGATGATAATAAATGATGATGCCAATCCAAAGGGTTTAATGGTAAATTTTTAAGCTGGCAAGTCTTTCTAGGGTTAAAGAGGTGGGGAGGAGGGTACGAACTCTCCCAGTCAACAATAAAGACATTAGATTTTAATAAAATTGAAAATATCTGAGAGTTTTTCATTAGTGACGGACGTGTATTTATGTTGTGCAATGAATTATGTGTATTCCTTGGTGTGCATACCGTTTTGTACAAAATATGTTCCTTTTTGCACAAAGAGTGTACTTGTTTTATACAAAAAATTAATAGTTTGTATAAAAATTTAATATTTTGTATAAAAAAACTAATATTTTGTTTGAAAAATATTGCTTACAACAATGTCTAATGCTTAGGTGTTTCATATAATAATAAGTACTACTCAATGTTCTAATGGTTATTGGCACATATGCAGATGAGAAATCAAGTATTAAATTAATTGAGTAAATCAGAGGTTAAAAAATGCTGATGTTATCATATGCCAGACATATTGGCCTAATGCCATTTGCCACTAAAACTACTAATATGAAGCGGTTAGGTTTGTCGCTCTACGGTCATTTTTTTGCAAACTTTGGGCTAATTAGACCGGGACTTACAGTTTAACGGGAATTTCGAGCCCCTGACAAAACATCCATGCTACTGCCAGGATTCGAACTTGTAGCCTGGGAAACTAAAGGCCAGAGAGCTAGCCAATTGACCGTTAAACCGCTGATATGAATCGAATTTCGTTACTCAAGTACAGAACGTAGGAAGAGGCTTGCTAAACTGTACCTACATTGCCCCATTACAACTCAGAGCTGTACCTCGAAGAGTGGTATTACAGGGAAATGCATGTTTATACCCTCTTTCCATCCTTTGTCATAAGTAGGGAATACAATACCGGTATAGCGGGATACCGAATGCCGGTATTTTGAGCCATTTGTACAATTTTGTAATACCGGTATTCACAAGTTTAAATACCGTTTTTTCGGTATTTACAGAAAATTTAGAATTCTTATCTGTGAAATTCTTATTCTTATCTGGGAATTCTTATTTAGAATCCTTATCTGTGAAATTCTTATTTAGAATTTTTATCTGTGAAATTCTTATTCTTATCTGTGAATTCTTATTTAGAATTCTTATTTGAAAACTAGAAATTCTTATCTGTGAAAACAAGGTTGCAGTTGTGAAAATGTAGAAAGTGTGTAATATTTCTATATTTTTTTTTTTAAATTGGTGAGTTGGTTATTCACATTATATTTGCATATGATACTTTAGAGTTCAAAATATTTTTCAGATTTATTATATATATACACTGAAGTGACAAAAGTCATGGGATAGCAATATGCATATTTTCAGAAGGCAGTAGCATCGCGTAGAACAGGTATAAATGCGCAGTGCTTTCGCAGAGCTTTCATTTCTGTTCAAGTTATTCATGTGAAGAGGTTTTGACGTGAGGATGACCGCACGACGGGAATTAACAGACTTTGAACGCGGAATGTTAGTTGGAGCTAGACGCAGGGGTCATGTAATTTCAGAAATCGTTAGGGAATTCAACATTCCCAGATCCACTGTGTCAAGAGTGTGCCGAGAGTATGAAATTTCAGGCATAACATCCCACCATGGACAGTGCAGTGGTCGACCGCCTGCACTTAACGACCGAGACCGGCGACGTCTGCAAAGAGTCGTAAATTCTAACAGACAAGCAACACTGCGTCAAATAACCGCAGAAATCAATGTGGGACGTACAAGGGACTTGTCTGTTAGAACTGTGCGGAGAAATTTGGCTTTCTTGGGCTATTCCAGCAGAAGACCGACTCGAGTGAATGTACTGACAGAACGACATCGCTTGCAGCGACTCTCGTGGGCACGTGAGCATATCGGTTGGTCCCTAGATGAATGGAAAACCGTGGCTTGGTCCGATGAGTCACGATTTCAGTTGGTAAGAGCTGATGGTAGGGTTCGAGTGTGGCGCAGACCCCACGAAGCCATGGACCCAAACTGTCAGCAAGGCACTGTTCAAGCTGGTGGTGGCTCCGTAATGGTGTGGGCTGTTTTTTCATGGCATGGACTTGGTCCTCTGGTGCGACTGGACCAAACATTGACTGGAAATGCTTATGTTCAGCTACTTGGAGATCACTTGCAGCCATTCATGGACTTCATGTACCCAAACAACGATGGGATTTTTATAGATGACAATGCGCCATGTCACCGGGCCACAACTGTTCGCGATTGGTTTGAAGAACATTCTGGACAATTCCAACGAATTATCTGGCCACCTAGATCGCCCGACATGAATCCCATTAAGCATTTATGGGACATCATCGAGAGGTCTGTTCGTGCCCAAAATCCTGCACCATCAACAATTATGGACGTCTATCGAGACAGCATGGCTCAATATTCCTGCAGAAGACTTCCAACGACTTGTTGAGTCCATGCCACGTCGAGTTGCTACACTTCGCCGGGCGAAAGGAGGGCCGACACTATATTAAGAGGTATCCCATGACTTTTGTCACTTCAGTGTATATACTCATAAATAATACCCCACAATAGTGAATAAGAATAAC
>BPLQ01008285.1:0-16587 GCA_021605075.1 Caerostris darwini
ATTCGATTACCATAAATCCATTCCGCTTAACTTTCGTTGCCTTTTCTGCAAGTTCCCTCTTCCTCTAATCGCATCAACCGGCCTCGAAAACAGATGCCTCCGAGGCAAGCTTCCTTTTGATGGATGGTGAATCAACAGAGTTGATAAATTTGATTTCCGGTTTTCTGCACATCGATTATGTCTCCTATCGAAATTTGGTAAACACAACAGTCGACATCCATGCAAATGAAGAGCAGTTGTTTCGGTGTTATTGAACGGAAAAAACGTCGTAAAAATGGATTTTTGCATTTTTCTGGGAATTGTTTCATATATGGGATTTATAATCAACTTGGGAATATCCCTTTTTTTTAACGTAATGTGAAAAGATTCGGCTTTATGTTATTGGTTTATAGTTCATTATTTTAAGGGATACAGTTTGGGTTGACACTAAATGCTTTCTTGTTGTAGGTTATGGTTTCTGTTTCCATTACAATGAAATACAAAGCGGATTTTAAATGAAAATACTCCTTTTTTTTTTCTTTTTTTCACGAGAAAAAATATTAAGCATTAATATCGATTTTAAATAAGGAAACAGATATTATGTCAAAGAAATATATTTGCATACTTGCAACCTCAAATAAAAAATTATATAAATATGATTCTTGAATTTTTATTGATATGCAATTACAATATAAAAGTTCTAAAATATCTAATAAACCAGGAAGTGTACTTCGGCAGATAGAAGTAAAAATGTATATTATTTACAACAATTAAAACAATTACAACAATTTATAGATGTTTAAATAGTATTTAATAAGAGAAAATTTTGAATTATGGTCAATATTTCAATTCTTGAAAGAATTTAAAAATTTTTATTGTTTAAAAAATAATCAGTTAAAACCTTTTACTCATTACAAATATTTTATTTGAAAAATATATTGTTTTTGTTCTAATAAAAATATATATGTATAATGTTACAGAAAATGGAAAATTGTTTGATTTGAAAACTATATGGAATTGATGAAACTATAAGAAGTTAAATTAAAAACTTTTATTGACGAAGTTAATAATTAATTTCACTTATTGTACCGAATAAAGCAATTGTTTAGAAATTGCATTGCAAAAGCCATCAAATAATTCTTAATTACTAATCATGCTTACCCATAATTACCTATAGAGCTCTTAATTAAATATATGGAAATCAACGGTGCTTTTCAAGGCAGATGCCCCTTCACTTTAATGAATGTCCAACGGCATGTGGTAACTCAGTCCTATTCGATTACCATAAATATATTCCGTTTAACTTTCGTTGCCTTTTTCCTGTAAACATTTTGTCTCAAAAGTTTATTTCTGCGGTCATAAATAGGATGAGAAAATACTAATTAAATAAGTTGAATTTTTATTTATAAACATACATGTAACTTGAAATGTTAAACTAACAAATAAATTTTTAATTACTATTTATTTGTGCTGGAAGCTTTTGTGGAGAAACCAGATAAAAAATATTGTATGTGTCGTATCGAATCCCAAATACCTATTTCGTGCATTAAGTAATAGTTTTAAATTCAATAGAATAAATAACTCATATAAAATTAATGAGAATGCATGCATTTCATAAATATTTCCATAAATTCATTAGTGAGATTATCTCATGAAATTATAAAATAGTTAATATAAAAGTTTTCTGGATGAAGTTAATTATTAATTTATTATTATACGCAATAAAACAATTGCAGTGGAAAAGCCATCAAATAAGTCTCAATTATTCAACAAAATATGAATCCACAATTACGTATAAAACACTTAATGAAATCTATAGAAAAGTCAACGGTGCTTTTCAAGGCAGCTGTCCCTCATTTTAATGAATGGCCAACGGCGTGTGGTAACTCAATCCTATTTGATTACCATAAATCCATTCCGTTTAACTTTCGTTGCCTTTTCTGCAAGTTCCTCTTCCTCTAATCGCATCAACCGGCCTCGAAAACAGATGCCTCCGAGGCAAGCTTCCTCTTCCTACTTCAAGGACTTGATGGATGGTGAATCAAGATAGTTGATAAATTTGATTTCCGGTTTTCTGCACATCGATTACGTCTCCTATCGAAATTTGTAAACACAACAGTCGACATCCATGCAAATGAGGAACAGTTGACTCGGTGTTATTGAACGGAAAAACGTCATAAAAATGGATTTTTGCATTTTTCAGGGAGTTGTGCATATATGGGATTTATAATCAACTTGGGAATATCCTTTTTTTAACGTAGAAAGATATTGACTTATAGTTCATTACTTTTAGGGATACAGTTTGGGTTGACACTAATATCGCGCAAAATGCTTTCTTGTTGTAGGTTATGGTTTCTGTTTCCACTGCAATGAAATACGACTTGGATTTTAAATGCAAATACCCATTTTTATTCTTTTTTCAGGATATAAATTATTATATCTAAATAAATAATATTCCATAAATCCAGTCCTTTTAAATTCCATCGGCTTTTTCTCTAAATATTTTGTCTCATAATTTTTTTCTATGACTATATATACAATAAGAAAACGTTAATTAAATGAGGGAAGTTGATATTTTTATTTATAAACATACATATAATTTGAAATATTAAACTAATAACTGAATTCAATTAATAACTATTTATTCGTGTTACTTGCTTTTGTGAAGAAATGTTATAAAAAATTAATATAGTTTTTTAATCGAATCCGAAATAACTATTCTGTGTATTAAGTAGTCTTTTAAATTTAAGAAAGTAAATAATTATATAAAATTAATGAGAATGTATGTATTTCATAAAATACGTCAATTAATTACTAAATTAATTACTGAGGTTATCTCATGAAACTATGAAAAATTTATTGATGAAGTTAATTATTAAATTCCATCACTCAATGCAATTGCTTAGAAAAGGCATTGCAAAAGGCCTTCAAGTAACTCCTAATTACTAGGCATAATACAATTGCAGCCCACAATTATCTATATGGCACTTAATGAAATCTATAGAAAAGTCAACGGTACTTTTCAAGGCAGCTGTCCCTCACTTTAATGAATGGCCGACGGCGTGTGGTAACTCAGTCCTATTCGATTACTATAAATCCATTCCGTTTAACTTTAGTTGCCTTTTCTGCAAGTTCCCTCTTCCTCTAATCGCATCAACCGGCCTCGAAAACAGATGCCTCCGAGGCAAGCTTCCTCTTCACTACTTCCTACTTTCTATGATGGATGGTAAATCAAGAGAGTTGATAAATTTGATTTCCGGTTTTCTGCACATCGATTACGTCTCCTATCGAAATTTGGTAAACACAACAGTCGACATCCATGCAAATGAAGAGCAGTTGTTTCGGTGTTATTGAACGGAAAAAACGTCGTAAAAATGGATTTTTGCATTTTTCTGGGAATTGTTTCATATATGGGATTTACAATCAACTTGGGAATATCCCTTTTTTTTGAACGTGGAAAGATATTGGTTTATAGTTCATTACTTTAAGGGATACAGTTTGGGTTGACACTAATATCGCGCAAAAGTGCTTTCTTGTCGTAGGTTATGGTTTCTGTTTCCATTACAATGAAATACGACTCGGATTTTAAATGAAAACACCATTTTTTTTAATCTTTTTTTTCACGATAAATATTATTCTATTTTAGATAAGGAAGCATATATTAGTTGAACGAAATATATACGCATCCTTATAACCTCAAATAAAAAAATTATATAAGTGAAATTGATATATATATATACATTATTCTTGAGTTTTAATTTATATACAATTATTATATCAAAATTTTAAAATATGATATAAACCACGAAATTAATTGTTTTCATTTTGGATACTTTGGCAGATAGAATTAAAAATAGGAATTAATATGAATAAAAATAAATAATGATGTAAATATGTTCATATAAACATATGAATGTAATGTATATATATATATGTATGTGCATATGTATGTCTATTTACATATATTTATTGTGTAAATAAATAATTTTACTTCCTACTTCAAAGCATAAAGATTGACCTGAAATATGTATATATATATATATATATAACAATATACATTCTCTTATATAGTTAAGAATTAAACAATCTTCCTTATGATTAAATTTTTAAAATAATATTTAATTACTAAAACATTGTAAAAAATTGCATTTACAACCAATCTACACGTTTTGTAACTTGATTTACGACCAATATATACTATATGTTGTTGTTGTTTCTTATCCTACTTGGATGGCCAAGCCCACGAGCCCATATGGACTCATGATTGAAGGGGAAGGAAGCAGCTTCTGTTGTGATGGAGCACCCGTAGGTAGAAGTCTGACTTCGGCTCCGTGACGCTCTTACAGTCATAGAAGACCGGGACCTACGGCTTAAAGTCTATTCCGAACCACTACAAACATCCATGGCACCGCCGGGACTCGAACCCGAAACCTGTGGCACCGAGCGCCAGAGCGCTAGACACTCGGCCATTCAGGTCCCAAATTTGCCAACGGCACGCGGTGTTCCCAGGTGGTCACCCACCCAAGTACTGACCGCGCCCAATGATGCTTAACTTCGATGTATACTATATCAATATAATATATTTTTTATAACATTCTTCACAAAAACCAGCAACACAAATAAATATTTTTTAATTATTCATTTATTAATTAATCAACTCTAATTACATGTATGTTTATAAATAAAACTTCATCTGCACTTATGTAATTAACATTTTCTCATTGTATATATCGCCCTAGGAAAAAAAATTAAGATAGTTGTTCGTAGACTATAACATTCTGAAAACTTTACAGAACTTAAAATACTATAAAGAATTATAGATGCATTTAACAAATTAATTACATTTGCATTGAATTTATCAATTGTATTAATAAAAAAATTATGATGTTAAATAGTGAATGTATAATTATTTCGAAAATATAATTAATTTTAATTTTTTTTTTTCGTTATGCATTTAACTTTTGTTTCAGATACTTAAATTATATTTCGTACCTTCTATTTAGTAATTGCTCCAAAATTATTATTATAAATTACTGGTAGAAAGTAATTATTAATGCAAAATTGTGTCAGTTTTATAATTTAATCAATTATTTTTGAATGTCATATAAAATAGCGAATCAAATTACGATAATGTGTTGCTGTAATAAAACTCTATTCTATAATAAAAAAAAGAATGTTCCATTTACTGAAAACAAATGTCTATTCCACCATTTTTTTTTCCTTGTACCATTTTGTTAAGTAACAAGCGATATTGAAAACACCACTATAAATCTTGTGTAACCTTTTTTTTTTATTTCTTTACACTATTTTTTCATGTTTAACAAGTTAAAACATTTTTTTATCTAAAATATTTCTTATTTAGTTTTGTCAAAAGCGTTTTCCCTATCAGACAGAAAATAAAATTAGCGATAAACTCAGAATCGTCCATCTTAAGATAAAAGATAAAAATGCAATTGTTGGCAAATGCAAAGACTATAACTTTAATGAAATCTGCAAAACGTCACACCGAATTTCCCAGATGAGTTTTGGCATTTTTACTTGAAAAAAAAGGAACAATAATGGTTTAAAAACCTTTAACGCACATTTCACGTGTACTTTTTTTTTTGTTACCGTTTCGATATTAAACAAAAAAAATACCCGGTTATTGAATTAAGTAGATTGTTTCTGCCAAAGTCTTTCCGATAAGACTTTTTTTTTAATCCGACGTTTAAAGGTTCTTCTGCCCTCTGTTGAAGATTTTGTTATTTTACTGGAAAACAATTTCGCAAAAATAGTGACAATGTTTCAGTCTTAAAAAATGAAGAAATAAAAAAAAAACCTACTAAGGGCAAATAAGCGATATTAATACTTTGATCTAAACCTCACTTTTTACCATTTTGTTGAAAAGATGCTTCTATGACATTCAAAAGTAATAAAATTGCATATAAAATTCAATTGGAAATATCTTTTTACCCATAAATGACCATTATGGATAACGTTATGGATCATTATAGTTATACCATTATGTTCCATTTGTGGCTTTAATCCTTTCAATTTTTTAAAATTTCTTTCATGACTTTTTAACTGTAAAATAATTTATCTGCAAACGGACCTACATGACCGAGGGGCTAGTGCTCAGTGCTCAGTACCACAGGTTTCGGGTTCGAGTCCTGGCGGGCCATGGATGTTTATAGTGGTTCGGAATCCACTTTAAACTGTTGGTCCCAGTCTGTGTGCACAAGATGACCGTAGAGCGACAAAACAAACCAAGCGAATCTTAATTCCCTGTTAGCTGTAGGTCCCTGTCTAACACGATCGTAGAGCATTACGGGGGTATTGTTACTTCGAGTCCGTAGCTTATCTTCAAGCTTCATGTTCCCCCGGGGTAGCGCTAAGTGAGTAACGTCTATGCAGCGCTTGCCTTAAGGCATCGAAGACAATTGTCTAAGTGTTTCCCAACTGCATTAGAGAGAAAAAACAAAATGCTAACTCATTGAAAATTTGCATCATCATTTCTTCTTCATTGGCGCAACAGCCCCATGGTCGTCGAAGGCTGTCTGCCTACTTGCAGATTTCGAGACAGGTAATGTTTTCTTTTCACAGGCTAAGATTGTCAGACATACACTGAAGTGACAAAAGTCATGGGATACCTCTTAATATCGTGTCGGCCCTCCTTTCGCCCGGCGAAGTGCAGCAACTCGACGTGGCATGGACTCAACAAGTCGTTGGAAGTCTTCTGCAGAAATATTGAGCCATGCTGTCTCGATAGACGTCCATAATTGTGAAAGCGTTGATGGTGCAGGATTTTGGGCACGAACAGACCTCTCGATGATGTCCCATAAATGCTCGATGGGATTCATGTCGGGCGATCTAGGTGGCCAGATCATTCGTTGGAATTGTCCAGAATGTTCTTCAAACCAATCGCGAACAGTTTTGGCCCGGTGACATGGCGCATTGTTATCCATAAAAATCCGATCGTTGTTTGGGTACATGAAGTCCATGAATGGCTGCAAGTGATCTCCAAGTAGCTGAACATAAGCATTTCCAGTCAATGTTCGGTCCAGTCGCACCAGAGGACCAAGTCCATGCCGTGAAAAAACAGCCCACACCATTACGGAGCCACCACCAGCTTGAACAGTGCCTTGCTGACAGTTTGGGTCCATGGATTCGTGGGGTCTGCGCCACACTCGAACCCTACCATCAGCTCTTACCAACTGAAATCGTGACTCATCGGACCAGGCCACGGTTTTCCATTCATCTAGGGACCAACCGATATGCTCACGTGCCCACGAGAGTCGCTGCAAGCGATGTCGTTCTGTCAGTAAAGGCACTCGAGTCGGTCTTCTGCTGGAATAGCCCAAGAAAGCCAAATTTCTCCGCACAGTTCTAACAGACAAGTCCCACATTGATTTCTGTGGTTATTTGACGCAGTGTTGCTTGTCTGTTAGAATTTACGACTCTTTGCAGACGTCGCCGGTCTCGATCGTTAAGTGCAGGCGGTCGACCACTGCGCTGCCCATGGTGGGATGTTATGCCTGAAATTTCATACTCTCGGCACACTCTTGACACAGTGGATCTGGGAATGTTGAATTCCTTAACGATTTCCGAAATGGCATGACCCATGAGTCTAGCTCCAACTAACATTCCGCGTTCAAAGTCTGTTAATTCCCGTCGTGCGGTCATCATCACGTCAAAACCTCTTCACATGAAGAACTTGAACAGAAATGAAAGCTCTGCGCATTTATACCTGTTCTACGCGATGCTACTGCAATCTGAAAATTTGCATATTGCTATCCCATGACTTTTGTCACTTCAGTGTATATCTAAAAGTCATATTAGACAGGGACCTACGATTTAAAGTGCACTCCGAACCACTATATACATCTATGGCACACCAGAGAATCGAACCCTAAATATAGGTCATCGCGCGCCAGAGCGCTAGTCTCACGTCCATCAGGCCCTTCTATATCCTTAATAATTTATAATTATAGAATGTTTGAGAATTGTTATCGGAAATTAATAAATTCAAATATTTCTAAATCCACGAAAGATTTCCAGTTTAAATCAATAAAAACAATTTATCTCAATTGATATGATATTAAATTTATAAACTTCAAGTATAAATATTATTTTGTCATTAGAAAAAAAAACCCTCACTATTGCCCAAAAAATATGTCGTTTTCTTGTATGAATCACTATCGCACCATATGTTTCAGTAAACCACAAGTTAGAATTTTAAGAATTAAGTTTTTATTTATGTCGTACAAAAGTATGATATGAATAAAAATTTATAAATGTATGACAGCTTTTTCAGTTTAATTCAATAAAAATAATTTATCTCAATTGAAATGTTATTAAAATCCAAAACTTCACGTCCTACTATTCTTTTATAAGCATATAAAAAAAATAACTCACTATTGAAGAAAACATATTCGCTTTGTTGTATAAATCCTTTATTACACCATATTTTTAGTTAGCCTCAATTTTGTAGGGCATAAATAAAAAGATCTCTAACCTAACACAAAAATGAAAGGAATAACTCTTAAATTTTCTGTTTGACAATGGCCCACCTCTTTATCTTTCTACATAGTAAAAAATTTGATTGATGAACTTGGACTACGACTTTACTTTGTTGTTCATTTATTATTTCATTTTGTGTGCATTTTGTCCCAATGCTTTGTGGGATCGGCTTTCTTGAGCTAGGCATTGTTAATAGCACAGATGTGAACACTTATAAGATTGCAGTTTATTTTTTAAACTTATAAAGGGGGAAAAAAAACAGTGAGGAGTTAAAAAAAAAAAAAAAAAAAAAAAAAAAAATCATCAAATGAGTTTATTTTCAACATATATAGCAAGTGGGCCGAAACGGTCGATTGGCTAGCGTTCTGGCTCTCGGTACCATAGATTTCGCGTTCGAATCCCGGCGGTGGCATTGCTGTGTGTAGTGGGTTGGAATCCACTTTAAACCGTAGGTCCCGGTGTGAACAGGATCTTAGAGCGTTGCGGGGGTAATGTTGCTCCGCGTCCGTGGCTTATCTTCAAGCTTCACGCACCTCCTGGGTAGTGCTGTGAGTAACGTCGGTGCAGTGTTTGCCTTAAGACAAATACATTGCCATCAAAGACAAGCGTCTAAGTGTTTGCGAGCTGCATTAGAAAAAAAAACACATATAACAAGTTGAGTTGATGAAGTCGTAATATAATCACTTATTGGATCTCACTTATATAAATAGAAATGATTCATTTTCAATTGATAAACTCGATTATAGTTGAACAGTTAATTGGATAATATTTAGAATAATAAAATTAATATTTCTATTTTATAAAACAATCATTTCATATATTATGTATCATCATCCGCGGTACAACAGCCCCACGGTGGGCCAAGGCCGTCTGCAGACTTCGAGGCAGGAGATGCTTTCTTTTTACGAAGTAATGTTGCCAAGTATATGCCCAACACTCTACAGTCATATTAGAGCAATACCTACAGTTTTAAAGTGGATTTCGAACCACTACAAGCATTTATGGCACCGCCGGAACTCGAACCGTAAGCCCGTGACTCCGAGCTCCAGTGCGGTAGTCACTCGACCATCAAATCCTACATATTAATAAGTTATTTAGATAATATATTTTAAGGGATCCATTTGAAAATTTACTTCTCTTTTTCATTTTATTATTTGACGTATTTTTTTTTTAAGCTATTCAATAAATAATGGGGATTATTTTTATATTTACTTATTTTCGATTTCTAATATATTTCCAAAGATTTATTTTAACATAATACTGAAATAATAAAATAAACTGAAAAACCTCTTTATTTTGAAATTGTCGAAAATATTTAAAATTTTATGATCGTTTTATTGCTAAATCCATAATAAAAATAAATTTTAACTAACGTGATAAAAATAATCACTTAACATATTATAAATAATCCTAAATAACAATTAGGAAAATAACATAACATAAGTAATCACAAATAGTTAATTGGAAAATATCATAATACAAATAATCATAAATAATAAACTGGAAGATATTGAAAAATTATTATATTTAATTTAAACATCCTATAAATAAAAAAAAATATCAATTGCCGTTTACCAATCATTAAGATAAAATGTATTTAAAGTGAAACTTACAGGATTAACCAACTTTTTCACAAAATATAAAAAAAAAGTAAATAAATGTGAGTATGTGTAAAGAGTGATTAAAATAATTTAAGTCTGGTTTCTGCCTTTAAAAAAAAGGAAATATAATCCAAAAACCATAAAAGCTTCTATTTTTTTTTTGTCCTTTTCCTATAAAGGCGATTATAAAAGAGGCTTAATAAAAATCATTTTACAAATTATAAATAACAATAAATAAATTTTCAGATATTGGAAAATTATTATATTTAAGTTGAGCAACATATCAGTAGGAAAAAAAATAATTGATATTTTCAAAACATTGAAATAAAATATACTTAAAATAATACTCACAGGATTAACCAAATTAACCCCAATTTATATATAAAAATAAATAAATAAATGTGAGTGTGTGTAAAGAGTATTTAAAATAACTTAAGAAGGATTTCTGCCTTAAAATGAAAGAAAATATAATCCAAAAAGAATACATGAATTTAATCTTTTCATCTTTGATACGGTATTTTTTAAAATATAAATGACCTCAAAGATTTTATGTACCATTTTACCAATGTATTTCCCAAAATAACTATTGGGTAAAGAAGAAACTCGTTTATGGTTAAACAGATAAATTTCTTATAACTAATTTAATAAAAATAACTACTTATCATATTATAAACAGTCATAAATAATAAATTAGAAAATAATATAATACAAATAATCATAAATAACAAATTGAAGATAAGGAAAAATGATAATATTTAATTTAAACAACCTATCAGTAAAAGAAAACATAAATTGGTATCTTCTAGTGATTTGATTTATGACTGACATGATTTTAATCCTTTTTTTTTATACATAAATGATTTCTTATGATACATTTCTTATATATAAATGATCTCAAAGATTTTATTTAAAATTTTCAACATTATTTCTACCCGTTATTTAGTATTTCCCAAAATAAATAACGGGTAAAGAAGAAATTTGTTTATGAGTCGTAAAACGGATAAATTTCCTTATTGTTCTGAAGAAACGACTTTGAAATAAAGAAATATTTCCATTTAATTTATCCACAAATAACGTATTTTCTTAATCTTTAAATATTCCAACAAATAACGCAAAAAGAGAACAAAAACAAAAAAGCTTAAAAAGCCTAAAAGCCTAAAAGTTTAAATTTATGTGAAAGCTTTTTTTTTTTTTTTTTTTGTATTATTTATATAAAAAAAAATAAATCTCCATCAAGCAAATTGAGGCAAAAAAAACTGGACCTTATGTTAATTACATATCTGCAAAAACATTTTTTATTTTATTTTCCATTTGGCATTTTTTTGTCCAAGTCTGTCGTTTCATGAAAAGAGTTTAAAGAAAATAATGAGGTCTCTCTCACACAGAAGCACCTACCTCCAAATTAAGAACAGCGGAATAGAGGGGGGAGGTTTTTCTTTCGGTATTTATTTTCATCTCTCTGCCCCCAATACCGACAGAAGAGAAGATTAAGAAGAAGAAGATGAAAAAAAATATTATTCACATCTAAAATCATCGGGGTGGTTCATTAACCGGAAGTAGGATTCGAAGGAACTTTTAGATGGAGAAAAGAATATTCGGAAATGAACAACCTGACGCCGAAATCTCTACCTTCATTAAAACCCTTAGTGTCTTATCTGGAAAAAATATAAGATAGTGACAAATATTCTTTATTATATAGTTATAAGTCAACTCGAGTATATTAAATCAGTTCATAGTTGATATATGATATAAAGGACCTGCAGGCGATTGGCTGAGCCCTCTGGTGTTCGATGCCACAGGTTTCGGGTTCGAGCCCCGGCGGTGACATGGATGTTGGTTTGTAGTCCACTTTAAACCGTAGATACCTGTCTAACATGCCCGTAAAGCTTTGCGGGGGTATAGTTATTCCGCGTTCGTGGCTTATCTTGAAGCTGCATGTGCCCCCGGTTAGTGCTCAATGAGTAACAGCGGTGCAGCCCTTGCTTATAGCATAAAGATTAACTGTCTCTGTATTGCCAGCTGCATTAGAACAAAACGATTTAGATGAGAAAATAAATAATTGATATTGCTTTAGAACAACAACAACAACAATAACCAAAAATAACGTAATAAAATATTCATTTCACATAATAATAATAATCATAAATAATAAATTGGAACATATAGAACAATTATTATATTTAATTTAAAAGACTTGTCAGTAAAAAAAAATATTAATTGATATCTTCAAAACATTAAGACAAAATATAGTTAAAGTAATACTTACGGGATTAACCAACTTAACTACAAAATATATAAAAAAATTAATGAATGTGAGTATGAGTAAAGAGCATTTAAAATAATTTCAGCCAGGTTTCCCCTTAAAAAGAAAGGAAATATAAACCAAAAAGCGTACATGATTTTAATCTTTTCTTCTTTGATAAAGGCATTTCCTTAAATATAAATGATCTCAAAGATTTTATTTACCATTTTACCGATGTATTTTCCAAAAAAAAATATTGGGTAGAAAGGAAATTTGTTTATGGTTAAACATATAAATTTCTTATAATTAATTTAATAAAATAAATACTTTAAACGATATTAACAATCATAAATAATAAATTAGAAAATTATAAATAGCAAATTGAAAATATTGCAAAATGATTATATTTAATTTAATCAACCTATTAATAAAAGAAAATATTATTTGCCATTTTCTAAACATTAAGTTAGAATATATTTAAAATAAAACCAACCAACTTAACTACTTAACTAACTTAACCAGTTAGTTTAACCAACTTAACCACAAAATATATAAAAAAATAAATAAATAAATGTGAGAAAAGGTAAAGAAGAAGTTTGATTTTGGTTCTTAAAAGCGATAAATTTCCTGATTATTCCGAAAAAAAAAACGAGTAATATTTTCCTTTATTAAAGTAATATTTCCTTTATTAAAGTAATTTCCTGTATTAAAGTAATATTTTCCTTTAATTCATTCACCAAATATTGTATTTTCTTAATCTTTAAATATTCCATCAAATAACGCAAAAAGAGAACAAAATATATTTTACTGTTAGAAAGCCTAAAAGTTTAAATTTATATGAAAGCTTATTTTTTTGTACTATTTATGTATAAAAAAAAATAAAACTATATCAAGCAAATTGAGGTAAAAAACCTGGACCTTATGTTAATTACACATCTGAAATTTTTTTTTTTTTCTTCTTTTCATTTTGCATTTTTTTTTTGTCCAAGTTTGTCGTTTCATGAAAAGAGTTTAAAGAAAATAATGAGGTCTCTCTCACACAGAAGCATCCACCTCCAAATTAAGCAGCGGAATTGAGGGGGGAGATTTTTCTTTTTTTAGTATTTATTTTCATCTTTATGCCCCCCATTACGGACAGAACAGAAGATTAAGAAGAAGAAGAAAAAATATTATTCACATCTAAAATCATCGGGGTGGTTCATTAACCGGAAGTAGGATTCGGAACTTTTAGATGGAGAAGAGAATATTCGGAAATGAACAACCTGACACCGCAATCTCTACCTTCATTAAAACCCTTAGTGTCTTATCTGGAAAAAATATGGGATTTACCAGCAACGCTTACTGAGATATTGAGAAATATGCTTTTAGGATATAATATTATAATAACTTTTAAGACTGCTATCAAAATCATTTTAAAAAATTATTAAATCAGCTATATTTACTTATGTTATAAAACCATTGATGTCACATTAATAAATTTA
Organism: Caerostris darwini; assembly: GCA_021605075.1. Lineage (NCBI taxonomy): Eukaryota > Metazoa > Arthropoda > Arachnida > Araneae > Araneidae > Caerostris > Caerostris darwini. The sequence goes on from BPLQ01008285.1 coordinate 13,803, forward strand.
AGCTTAAATAAAATCTGTGCAGAAATTTAATGCAATAACGCTCAAAATAGAGGTGCCTGATGGCCGAGTGTCTTGCGCTCTGGCGCTTGGTTTTGGTTTGGGTTCGAGTCCCGGAGATGCCATGGTTGTTTGTTTGTAGTCCACTTTAAACCGTAGGTCCCGGTCTAACATGACCGTAGAGCTTCGCGGGGGTATTGTTACTCCGTGTTCGTAGCCTATCTTCTAGCCACGCGTGCCCCCGGGTAGTGCTCAATGAGTAACAGCGGTGCAGTCCTTGCTTATAGCGTAAAGCTTAACTGTCTAGGTATTATCAGCTGCTTCAGAACAACAATAACCAACGTAATAAAAATATAAAAAAAATCATAAATAATAGATTGCATAATAAATAATAGATAACATAATAATAATAATCATAAATAATAAATTGGAAGATTTGAAAAATTATTATATTTAATTTAAACAACCTATCAGTAAAGAAAATATTATTTGGTATCTTCCAAGCATTAAGATAAAATATACTTAACTTAATACTTACAGCATTAACCAACTTAGCCATAATAAATATAATAAAAAACAAATGAATGTGTTTATTCGTAAAGAGTATTTAAAAAAAATTTAAGCAACATTTTCGCTTTAAAAAGAAAGAAAATATAATCCAAAAAGCATACATGATTTTAATATTTTCTTTTTTTCTTAAATATAAATGATCTCAAATATTTTATTTATCATTTTAAAAATGTAGTTCACAAAATAAATAATGGGTAAAGAAGAAATTTATTTATGATTCGTAGACTGTTAAATTTCTTGAAGAAATAAAGAAATATTTTCATTAAATTTACCCACAAATATCGTATTTTCTTAATCTTTAAATATTCCAACAAATAACGCAAAGAGAGAACCAAAAATATTTTCTGTTAGAAAGCCTAAAAGTTTAAATTTATGTAAAAGCTGATTTTTTTGTACTATTTATATAAAAAAAAAATAAAACTCCATCAAGCAAATTGAAGCAAAAAAAAACTGGACCTTATGTTAATTACACATCTGAAAAAACATTTTTTTTCTTCTTTTCATTTGGCATTTTTTTGTCCAAGTCTGTCGTTTCATGAAAAGAGTTTAAAGAAAATAATGAGGCCTCTCTCTCACAGAAGCACCTACCTCCAAATTAAGACAAGCGGAGTTGAGGGAGGAGGTTTTTCTTTTTTTAGTATTTATATTCATTTTTGTGCCCCCGTTGCCAACAGAAGAGAAGATTAAGAAGAAGAAGAAAAAATATTATCCACATCTAAAATCGTCGTGGTGGTTCATTAACCAGAAGTAGAACTTTTAGATGGAGAAAAGAATATTCGGAAATGAACAACCTGACGTCACAATCACTACCTTCATTAAAACCCTTAGTGTCTTATCTGGAAAGAAATATGAAGATAATGAGAAAAATGCTTTATTATATAATATTATAATAATTTTAACAGTTTTATTAAAACAGCTCTAGTTATAAGTCAACTCTAGTATAATAAATCAGTTCATAGTTGATATATGATATAAAGGGCCTGGAGGCCGAGTGCCTAAGCTCTCTGATGTTCGTTACAACAGGTTTCGGGTTCGAGTCCCGGCAATGCCATGGATGTTAGTAGTGGTTCGGTATCCTCTTTAAATTGTGGTTCCCGGTCTAACATACCCTTAAAGTTTTGCGGGGGTATTGTCATTCCGCGTCCGTAACATATCTTCAAGCTACACGTGGCCCTTGGGTAGTGCTAAATGAGTAACGTCGGTGCAGCCTTTGCTTATGGCATAAAGACAACTGTTTCAGTATTGCCAGCTGCATTAGGGAAAAAAACCAATACACATAAATCATAACTAACATATGAAAAATAATAACTTCACATAATATAAATAATCAAACGTAATAAATTCGAAAATAACATAATAATAATAATCATCAATAATAAATTGGAAGATATAGGAAAATTATTACATTTAATTAAAAGAACCAATCAGTAAAAGAAAATATTTGTCAATTTCCAATCATTAAGATAATATATATTTAAAGTAAAACTTACAAAATTACCCAACATAACCACAAAATGTATCTAAAATAAATTGAGTATGTGTAAAAAATATTTAAAATAATTTAAGTAAAGCTTTCCGCCTTAAATAGAAAGAAAATATAATCCAAAAATCAAACATGATTTTAATCTTTTCTTCTTTGATAAAGGCATTTCCTTAAATATAAATGATCTCAAAGATTTTATTTACAATTTTCACTGTGTTTCCCAAAATAAATAATGGGTAAAGAAGAAATATGTTTATGAGTTGTAAAACAGATAAATTTCTTAAGAAATAAAGAAATATTTTCATTAAATTTATCCACAAATATCGTATTTTCTTAATCTCTAAGTATTCCAACAAATAATTCAAAAAGAGAATAAAAATATTTTCTGTTAGAAAGCCTAAAAGTTTAAATTCGCGTGCTAGCTTTTTTTTTTTTTTTTTTTTTTTTTTTTGTATTATTTATAAAAAAAATTAAATAAGACTCCATCAAGCAAATTGAGGGAAAAAAAAAACTGGACCTTATGTTAATTACACATCTGCAAAAACATATTTTTTTTCTTTTCATTTGGCATTTTTTTTTTCAAGTCTGTCGTTTCATGAAGAGAGTTTAAAGAAAATAACGAGGTCTCTCTCACACAGAAGCATCTACTGCCAAATTAAGAACAGCGGAATTTTAGGGGGAGGTTTTTCTTTTTTTGGAATTTATTTTCATCTTTGTGCCCCCGTTACCAACATA
>BPLQ01008287.1:0-10123 GCA_021605075.1 Caerostris darwini
TCACTCATTTTTATGATCAGCTATTAAATTCCCCTTAGTTTTGAATATTCAGATTTATAATCAATACTGAAAATTGAAGCATCGTTGGGCACGATGTTAGATTAAAAATAAGCATCGACTCTTCGTTGCTTAAGTTTTTCGTAGTACTATCATCGATCAGTAAAGAACGCTGAGAGGTAAGTATCAAATGAATTAGTTCCAGTACATGATATTTTTTTTATATGATAATTTTCTACAACTACCTCACTCATTTTTATGATCAGCTATTAAATTCCCCTTAGTTTTGAATATTGAGATTTATAATTAATACTGAAAATTGAAGCATCGATGGGCACGATGTTAAATTAAAAATAAACATCGACTCTTCGTTGCTTAAGTTTTTCGTAGTACTATCATCGATCAGTAGAGAACACTGAGAGGTAAGTATCAAATGAATTAGTTTCACTATATGATATTTTTTTGTATATGATAATTTTTCTACGACTACCTCATTCATTTTTTGATCAGGAAGGAAATTCCCCTTAGTTTTGAATATTGAGATTTATAATCAATACCGAAATCTGAGGCCACGTTGGGATCGATGTTATATCAAAAATAAACATCGCCTCTTCGTTGCTTAATTTTTTCGTAGTACTACCATCGATCAATGAAGGACAACACTGAGAGGTGAGTATCAAATGAAATAGTTTCAGTACATGATATTTTTTCGGATATGATAATTTTCTACAAGTCTTTTGAAGGTAAGGGCTAACTAAAAATCATATGGATTTAATACTAGTAGCGCCATTTATGTGTCAGCCCACGAATTTTTCAGCTCACCTGTTATATACGAATTACATCAAAATGTATCCTAAGTTCCAAGACCTGGCTAGCTTGTTATAACAGCATACATCATATCATGCAACATATCATATGGTATAACATACAGGATACAGCTTACATCGGAGCAATAAAAGAAATTTTCTTGAATGAAAGTATTTAATCACCATCCTTTCAATGGTATTATTCTTTTGATGTTTTTACTATGAATAAATATATATTTGGTTGTTTGTCTGTTTTATAAACTTGTTTTACTTGTAAAGGCAAACGTTTTGAAATGATACCAATGATATGTTTTCTTCATACTATTTAGAAATCATATGTGCACGTGATATCGTCCTTTTTTTTTCACATGCATCTTGTCAGCAGAATGGAGATATTTATGTTTGCTTTCACGGGATTCAACTCATTCGATAAAGTATTATTATTCTCAAACTCGTGGCCAACACATAGTCTTGACAAGAATGTGTTTGTTAACAGTAGAATGCATATAAATATAAAGGAAGTATGATAAATTTTGTAGAATGAATATTAATTCAGTTTAAGGCAGTTAAACAAATGGATAAAATATGAAAGAACTTTTTATGAGCACAAGCTTTAAATATCAAAACTTTTTTAGTCAGAAAGACTATTTAATGAACAATTCTATTAAACATTATTAAAAATTACATTTAAAAAAATATTTACAAGAAATATTTAATTTTCAAAAGTTAACCATTTTTAATATAGAAGGAAACAATACAGTAATAGATGCTTTATAAGAAGTATGTTGAAAAACCGAAAATATTCTGATTTCCTCATCAAATCACGGTCAAAAAAACTTTTTTCTTTCCTTGAATTGGAAATCTATAGACATCAATGATCAAAATAGCTGTTCTTGAACATTTTAAACACATAATATCCATAAGAAAAATTTTAATTTTTTGACAAAATAGAAAACTTTCAATTTTTTAAATGAATATATAATGTGTGATTATTAAGAAGACACGGTTATTTAATTATTAACATTTCCTAGAGTTCTTTATTCACAGAATGTGCATTACAAATCTTCATGTCATTATATAGATATAATATCTATATATCTTACATAGGTATTATTTTCTATAAAGAAATGAGCTATGATATCAATTAATTAAACTGAATCCAAATAAATTCATCATTTATAAATTGATGTTTTATACAACAATCACTTGATATTAGAGAGTTTTTGCATACCGTACGTTAGTTGCCGTAGGACGTCCGTTAGCTTTTTCTCCCTAGCGCGCATGCTCAGTTTCCTATGAGCATGCGCGCTAGGGAGAAAAAGCTAACGGACGTCCTACGGTAACTAACGTACGGTATGCAAAAACTCTCTATTATTTGTAGTGCATTACCATCAAAAGATTTTATAGAATTTCAATTAATAATCAACAGAAGAGTAATTGTGGGTACCACTAAAATATCTGAAACTAATTATAAAGTCCTACCTCCCTTTGTCTTTCTAACAAAACTGGGATATAATTTGTTAAAATCTTTGAAAATGAAATTTGTAACACATCTCATTTAAAACATATAACCTGATATGACATTAATAAAAAATTTGAACATGCAAATATTTGGTAACTCACACTGTTTTAATTGAGACAAATGAAAAATATTTCAAAAAGAATATTTATTTAAGAAATAGAAAAGTAAACATATTCAGAAAAGATATAGATTTTTAGAATGATTAGCATGAAATTTTGTGATTGAATAATATCAAATTTTTAAATTTTTTTTTCTAATGCAGCTGGCAAACAGACATGGACGTCTTGGATGCCTTAAGGCAAGTGCTGCACAGATGTTACTCACTTTGCATTACCCAGGGGACGCGTGTAACTTGAAGATACGGACGCGGAGTAACAATTTCCCCGCAACATTTTTTAAAATATTCAAAACTTTAAAATCACAATCAATTCTGAATTAATAAGAATATGCTAATTATAATTTTCCTGGCAATTTGGAATATGCTATAAATTTATCATATAATTTGATAAAATTTCATCTAACTTGATAAGGCATTATTAATAAACATTGATAAGATTATTTAATAAAATATACAATATCATAATACATAATATTGTATATTTATATAAATATATTTCTGGGACAATATTATGCTAAAATGTTTTTAATATACTTAATTATGTCACATAAAACTACAAAAATCATAAATAATACACCAAATGACATATACAAGCATTTCATATTTATTTGAAGGAAAATTAAGTAAAACAGTTTATGTAAACTAATGATACATAATAAAAATAATTATATTAATTAGCAATATTAACACCTTAAAATACGATAAAATTTAAAGCTGGTATTCTTTTAAATGTCTCATAACTTTAATTTTCAATTGCATTAATTTTATATAATAGCTAAAAAAATCTATTAAGATATTTTTATTTCAATCATTGTTATGCTTTTGCAATTAGGATGAAATTACACATAAAATTAAAATACATTTTAAATAAATCTAAAATTATAAATAAATACAGATTTTTTTTTTCTGAAATATCATTTAGCATACATATGATATAAAGACATGATTTTAAAAGTATATTAAAAGAAATTTTCCCATAAGAAAGGTCTGTCTGTCTTATGAGCTCTCATCTTCAATGCATATATTTATAATTATAAATTATTTAGCTTTTATTTGATATTCTTTAGATATTTAGGCTTGTACCAAATTTATTACTACAAATATGCTTTTCTTTCTGTATAAATACAATACTGGATTTTAAATTATTTTGTCTTGGAAAAAACATCATTCATTCCATGAATTGTAAATTTTCCTTCAAAATAAGTGCAAAATCTTTTTCATATGAAAACACTTTTCAACATATTTCTCAAACCAAAGCTTTCTCTACCATATGTTTACGACTGTGTTCTTTTAAGCTATTTTCCCTTGAAAATGATTTATCACACTTTTCACAAGCATAGGGTTTTTCTTTCATATGAATAGTATAATGCATTGTTAAACTAGCTTTCCGCATAAAAGCTTTATTACAAATTTCACAAACATGAGGCTTCTCTTCCTCATGAGTACTGGAATGAATTCTCAAACATTCTTTCTTTGTAAAAGCTTTATTGCAAATTTTAGAAATATGATGTTTTTCTTTCGTATGAGTAAGACTATGTGATTTTAAACCATCTATTCGTGAAAAAGTTTTACCACATTTTTCACATACATAGGGTTTCTCTTCTGTATGAATGCGGTAATGAATTTTTAAAACATCTCTCCTAGCAAAAGCTTTACTACACATTTCACATTTATAGGGTTTCTCTCCTGTATGAGTAAGCCAATGTTTGCGTAACATTACTATATCTGAAAAAGCTTTATTGCATATTTCACAAACGTAAGGCTTTTCTTCAGTATGAATACGACTATGGATTTTTAAATGATTTCTCCTTGAAAAACAGCACTACAAATTTTACAAATATAATGTTTTTCTTGAGTATGAACATAATAATGAGTCTTTAAACTTTTTATGTAAGAAAAAACTTTACCGCATACATCACAGTTATACATTTTCTTTTTTGAGTGCTTACAGTCATGTTTATCTAAATGTTCTTTCAACGAAAAAGTTTCATCACACATGATACAAACATAGGGTTTCTTTTTCACATGAGTCTGATAATGATTACTTAAAGACCCTTTCTGAGAAAATGAGTTATCACATATTTCACAAACATAGGGTTTTTCTTCTGTGTGAATTCGGTAATGGGTTTTTAAATTATCTTTTCTAGAAAATGTTTTATTGCAAAATTGACAAACATAAGGTTTTCTTTTGTATGAGTACGATTGTGGATTTTTAAATCATCTTTTTTAGCAAAACTTTTATTGCATTACTCGACAATGTAACATTGGCGTACATTTCAATCTAAATTTTTTACCACATTTTTCACATGTATGAAGTTTTTCATCAGTGTGAACAGAAGAATGCTTATTAAGAAGATATGCATATGAAGATACTTGCCCGCAGATATTACATGCATGCATGGTTGCTTCTAAATGAATCAATAATCAACTTAATCTAAATACATAAATATTATTAACTTAACATAAATTTTTTTAGTTATGTAAAAGGAAGTGTCTCAAGTAACAGCATATCTGAAATTATTTTCTGATAGCCTGGAGATGGATGGTGACTACTTGATTAAAAAAATCTGTCAAATAAGAAATTCACTTCATGGTTTTGAACTGGTATATTTAGTTTATAACATCATTGCAGTTTAAGTTGCGAATGAATTCTTCAGCATATCATATGAATAATGAATCTGGAAAAGAAAAAAAAAACCTTTTTGTTACTTTAAAAAACAAAAAAATATTAAAACTTCAGGGGTGGAAAATCAAAAAATGATTATTATAGCAGATTCAGGGCAGTTTTGCAGCAGGTCTCTCTCTCTCTCTCTTTCAGAGATTTAATAGTGACATATTTTACATTAAAAGTTTATCTTCAGATTTCAAGGTATATACTAATTTTATTTAGCAATTTGTATGAAATGCGTTGTACTGAAATTAAACTGTATCATTTTATATGACATTGGGGATTTAATGCAAAACTAATTTATTGAGATGCACATTAATTTCAAGGAAATAAGAATTAGAATTGAAAATTAAAAACTGTTCAATGTATGGAAAGGAAATGTCTCATTTCAATACAGAAATGCAAAATTTGCTGAAAATCCCAGATGAACTTTTCGGCAAAATGGAGCAAGGTATGAATTTTGACTCAGTAGCAGATTTTCCATCCCTGAAATTTAACAAGAGAAACAGAACACTTTTACACAATTATTTAAGTATAAAGAAGAACACTTAAATAATATAGACCTGATAATTTTCATTGACCTCATTTCGATTGTTATTTAATAAACAACAATAGTAATAATTAAAAGTGAATAAACAATTTGATTTTTACCTGAAGTTCAAGCGTTTTTAAGATATAAAAATGCTTTATGTTTTTGAAACTCAGAATAAAGTTTAATTACTATATAAGCAAACATGAGAAATATTAAAATAATAAAATAAAATGAATACATTGAATAAATGAAGATAAAATGAAAACATTGAATAAATGAAGATTAAATAAAAACATTGTTTAGATGAAGAGTAATTCAAAAATAATAAAACACATATTAATATATTTTTAATTATAAAACAAAATAAGTGAATTCAAAATGCACTATTAATGAATAATAATCGATAAATAACATATAACATCACAAAAGAATAGATTGAAAGATATGAAATTATAAATTTCTTTCTGAACTGCTAAAAATAATTCCGAGTTTAGGAGTAGCCAAAATGGATCAAGTACCAACTTTAATGTTGATGAACAGTAGCTTGCTGCTATTTATTATAGTATTATCCACTACCCATTTATAAGCATTCACTTATTTATGCACTTGTGCTATTGTTTTATTAATTGACATTTAAATATCCACGGCAGTAATATTTCACATTATTGTTCATTTATAAGCTTTTTATTAATCCAAAAGAATTACCGCTATTATCTGCAATATTAAAAATTACAAGAAAATATACTCTAGTTTTTTTATATACACGTATGAAAACGCAGATGTGAAGGCTACCTTGAAAATTTTTCTTACTTTGTGAACTAATTTTAATCTATTTAAATTATTTTTAATTTCATTTCTATGGTTGCATAATTTATTTCTTTGCATTTTTTATTTCTTTGTGGATATCTTGCACGTTTTAAGATAATATGTGAAAAATTTCAGAAATAAAGAATCTAACAAATAGAAAAGAAAAAAGAAAAAAATAATTATATACTACTTACTATATTTTTTATACTACTTATCACAAAAACATCTATACTTATTTAAAAAGAATATCTAATGGATTGCTGAATTAGGTAATAGTTATTCTCAGAAATATACTGAAGTGGATTCTTTCTTCTATATTCTATTCCATTTTCAAATGAAAAAATAGCAAATAAAAAAAAATTAAATAAATATTTTAAATAAAATTTACTATAATTGAGAGAACATTTCTTTAAACACACTACCCTTCCCATTAAACATTATTATGAACAGCAAAAGAAATTAAAACAATTTTAAAGAAAATCTAAATTTTATGAGGGACATTCTCAATAATTCCCTGTTGAACCTTATTGAATTACACATCAATATCTCACATAAGTTTTAAAATAAAAACAGCAATAATTATACATATCTTAAAAATAAATAAAAATTTAATACATATAAAATTTACACAAAAACAGTATTAAGAACTGAGAATGAATAAAATGGAATTTTATAATTATCATTGTTGTGTTTCATGATTATCATGTGTTGTGAATCATGATTATTGTTGTGTTTCATGATTATCATGTGTTGGGAATTTTATCATGTGTTGTGTTTCATGATTATAAAGTAGACAATAAAGTTACAAGAAAAAAGATCTTTATAATTAAAGTTAAAAAAAAAGTAAGTAAATTGAAACAGCACTGTATACAGAAAAATTCCCAATGTACTGATGCTATGACTTAAAACTACAGAAGCAAACAATGCCTAAATTATAACTGTTCTGGGGAAATTCTGTTAAGTTCTACACTCATTAAAATATTTGTCTTAAATTCTATATAAAAATAGTGTGTATCAAAAAAATATTGCATTATAAAGTGCAAACAGTTTTTATGCAACAAAGTAAACAATTTTTTTGAAACGAATTTCACAAATCCTAGAATAATAAATATATATAGCAAGAAAACAGGAAACAAGGGCATTAAAATTATTGAAATCAAAATTCTTAAAAATTTACGTCCATGAATTATATTAATTAGGAAAGAAAAGAAAAATAATAAAAAACTGAAATTCTTTCACAAATTTCAATTTATCATACGTGAACATATTTTGCTGGCCAAGTACACATTGGAGTATAACAATGTGCAATTACCCAAGACATACATGAAACAGTCAGAATACGACAAGACAGCAATTCTACATTTTCCGCTTGTTTATTTGGCGATTTTTTCCCTTGCGTATTTCGCTATATCCCCACCTAAACAAACAAAATAGCCGCTGCGGTTACAAAATACCGCTGTTTTGGCGATTCAATTTGGCGTAGGAAAGGGATTTAATAAAATCGAAGAATCCCCACAAGAACTATCCAATTCAATAGCGACAGGAATATAACAAAATTTAATAACTTATATTTTATGAAGACGCAATTGTTCAACAACTAAAGAAACACTACAACAAGCACTACTAAATTCAGACCGATAAGTCTGTTAATAAATGATTAAATTAACTTTTATAAACATAGAATAATCCTTAGACACTATTTTGAGGATATGGAAACAATAATTTTTTTATACTTTGTAAGCCAGATAATTCAAAATGAACTACAGAACACATGACTTCATATTGGATAATCGTTATAATTAGCAGCATTTTTTCATGTCAATTATAAAACGCATAAATCATACCCATCATACTCTGCCAAATACAAGTGACATCTTTTTAAGAATCTATTCCAAAATCTTACTGACAATCTAACAGCATCGATTCAATCACTTAGCTAAATCATGAAGAAATCTCTACTTCTGCACTACACAGATGTCGTAGATTAAAAGAAATTTACCCTTTACTTTGACTCATTTCTGAAATTTTCTTCTGTTGTAAACCTTCATGCATCATTTCACGGGTGTGATACTAAGCTTTGAAAGGGGATTGTTTCGGTTTATTTTTCATTTGTGATGGATTATTTTACCATTTCATAGTTATCGGAATTGGCCAAATCGTAAAATAGGGGCTTTGGGGTTTAGCGACATGGCACCAACTGAGCGATAAGTCGCCAAATGTGGTAAATCGGGTTTCTTGTACTATTTGCAATGAACTTCACTTACAATCGCAACCCGTTATTTGGCGAAAATAATTTTTGACACCAACTCCCAACGGTCCCTATTCTGCGATTTTAGCTAGGGATTTACTTCGAAATTCTCCCTATTTTTGTACATAAATCTCTTATTGGAATTTCTCAATTTTTGATAAATACTTGAGATTTATACACAATTAGAGAGTTCGGGAGAAGAGGTTGAAATTCGGGAGTCTCCTGAATAAATCTGGAATTAAAAAAGATAATATACTATAATATAATATAATATAATATACTTAAGTTAATTGATGCATAATATTCAGCATTTTTTTTTTATGTAGAAATAAATGAAAGGAACATATTTTACATTATTTTTTTGTGTGGTAAGTAGCTTTTATAAATTTTTGTAACTTTTTTCCAAATGCCCTTAAGATAATACATTTTTTTTTTGTATTTATCAGAGATTGAATAGTTATTTTTGCACATATTTTCAACTACATTTGCCATATTTTTTTTTCATTAAAATCCTAACATATTTGAAAAAACATTGGTTTCGTAATTTAAAAAAAAAAAAATTTCTTTTTTTTAATGTTTACAAGAATGTAGCTCTTTATGTTATAAATTTCTTTAATAATGAAAAAAAAAATAAAAGCTTTTACTAAAAATCCTATTTATCCTTCAAACTGCAATAATCAAAATTTGGACTTGAAATAATTTCTTACAATATTAAAAACAAACAAACAACAACAAAACAAAAAAAAAACCATATAGTTCCTAAATATTTCTCATAATATTATTGTAAGCAACAATATTAATTTTAAATGTAACTATAATAAATATTGTATTATTCTGATCAAAAGAGAATAGTTTCAGGAATCCCATGGAAATAATTATGTGAAAGTCAAGTTTCTTTGGTTATTATTCAACCTAAAATTTTCCAATCAGTACAATTACACACATTGCAAAAAACTTAACATTTATGAACGAATTTCACATATCTTTTATGTCAAGTTATTTCAAGACTGAATATTTGAAATTCTATTTCTTCACATGTCTTATGAACTCTAAATACTTTGTTCACTGTAAAATAAGTTTTTATATTTCAGTTTACTAACCAAAACTTATAATTTTCATTTGGAATAGTCTAAATGTTTTTATATAACCAAAAGTAAATTAGTTGATCTAATAACAACATTAAATGCTATTTAGATGTAGAATTTTTATTAAGTGGAAATATACACTGAAGTGACAAAAGTCATGGGATACCTCTTAATATCGTGTCGGCCCTCCTTTCGCCCGGCGAACTGCAACAACTCGACGTGGCATGGACTCAACAAGTCGTTGGAAGTCTTCTGCAGGAATATTGAGCCATGCTGTCTCGATAGACGTCCATAATTGTGAAAGCGTTGATGGTGCAGGATTTTGGGCACGAACAGACCT